>CAUYQV010158588.1:0-16438 GCA_963574575.1 Galagoides demidoff | reverse complement strand
TCAGAGAATGGCTACATTAAGATATTTATGGAGCAGGTACCTGGAGGTGAGTAGTTGCTGCCTTCTAATCTCATTACTGAAAATCACTAATGAACCTATAACATGGCCATCATTAGTTTCTCCTTCCATTTAAAAAATGACAGAGAAGCCAGGCCTATAGGGCACTCTGGAAGGTGAGGCAGAAGGATTGCTTGAGTCCAGGAGTTTGAGGTGCCTGTGGATTGCCACTGTACCCTAACATTGTGCCCATTGAGTGGGAGCACACCCATCCCCCTTCTTCCCCATTCCCCTGTTCCCTCATTCCCGTGCCCCCCCCACCTTGAACTGATTTGAGGTTTTCTCTTATGTGGTTGTGAATTAGCTCATCTACTGGCTTCATATCAGAATTGAGTACACTGGATTTTTGCCTCTCCATTCTTATGATGCTTTACTAAGAAGAATGTGTTCTACTTCCATCCTGGTTAATACAAAAGATAAAAAGTCTCCATCTTTTTTAGTGGCTGAATAGTATTCCATGGTGTACATATACCACAGCTTGTTAATCCATTCCTGGCTTAGGCATTTAGGCTGTTTCCACATTTTGACGATTGTAAAATGAGCTGCAATAAACAGTCTAGTGCAAGTGTCCTTATGATAAAAGGATTTTTTTCTTCTGGGTAAATGCCCAGTAATGGGATTGCAGGATCAAATGGGGAGGTCTAATTTGAGTTCCTTGAGATTTCTCCATACTTCCTTCCAAAAACGTATGAGTTTGTAGTCCCAGCAACACCAGAATATCAAGAGCCAGGCCATGGGATAGATTTTGCCCTCAAAGTGTGAAGTGCTGTTTCTTTTTCCCTCCAGTTGCTCATGGTCTAGCAAAAAAATGTCTCTTGTCCACATTCGTTGATATTCCAGGTACTAAGTTTAAGGGTAACAGTGGAATTGGAGATAAATGTATTCATTGTTTTACAGATAGAGAAACTGAGGTGTAACCAGGTCCCATAGCACTGTGTAAATGGGAAGCTGAGACCTGCTGATGCCTGAAGGCCTGTCCTTGCCAGCAGGAGAACCACCTGCAGCTCTCATGTCTACCTCTGAGATGTGCTCAGAGTAGCCAGAGGGGAGGTTTTCCTTCAGCCCAGATGTCCAGTGCTTAATAGCATAATTGGCAAAGAGGTTAAATCAAGAAGATCCTGCCCCTGTGACCTTGCATTGGGCCTTCTCACATTGAGGACAGAGAGGCCCAACTTCGTCCAGTCCTACTCCCTGTCATCCTAAAGGGCCCCCCACTCTGGACCTGTCCACGTCCAATTACAGGGCAAAGCATAAAATGTGGCTTTGACCCAAGCAGAATGGCAGAGAGGGTTGTGCAGAAACAAGTATCATGGGACCTGAGTTAGCCCCAACATTGGGTCACTCCCCTCAAGTTTAGAAAGCATTTTTACTGTCCTCCTGACTTTCTCCAGCTGAACAGAGCTAAATCCAAAGTTGGTCCCACTGAATGTCAGGGGTCACAGCAGTTCCTGTTCACCTCGCACCTCTGCTCAGGCTGATGTGCTGATTCGCTTCCCGTCCGTTCTCTGGCTGTGGCTGTAGAGAAGGAAACGTGCCGCATTTAGTCCAGATACAGCAGTGTTGATGTTATTTCCCTGAATTCTTATGATTGAATCTTTTTCATCCTGATGAGTGTTTGCTGTGTCTTTGTCCAGGAAGCCTGTCTGCTCTTTTGCGATCCAAATGGGGGCCGATGAAAGAGCCCACAATCAAGTTTTACACCAAACAGATCCTGGAAGGCCTTAAGTATCTACACGAAAACCAGATCGTGCACAGAGACATAAAGGTACTTACTTTTCTAAGCCGATGAGGTTTCATTTTGCTCCTACCAGATCATGAGAGCCGTTGGTAGTATCTGCTGAATGACTGGCTCACAGCGGGATACGATTTAGCCTGACAGCCCCCACAGTGCAAAGTCAAGTCTTCCTATAGGCTTGTGACAATTTCTCAAGGTCCATATCTGTTTCACAGTACTTTGTTTCAATTTGTCTTTAAATACTTAATGTCATTCTTTTTCTAAAGGGTGATAATGTGCTGGTGAACACCTACAGTGGAGTGGTGAAAATCTCTGATTTTGGAACCTCTAAACGTCTTGCGGGAGTGAATCCATGCACAGGGACTTTTGCAGGTGAGCAGAGCACCGCCATCATGGACTTGTACTTCCTCCCAAGCTACAGTCGAGTTACTGAGGAGCTCCTCAGAGTAGGCAGTTGATACTTGAAATGGACAGTGTATTGTCCCCAACTTCAAACTGTTTTCACTTTGGTGATGCAGCTGGCCAGCTTCTTGTGGCAACAAGATTGTTTTCTCCTTTGTCTTTCAGAAGTTGGATAGGTGTGCTCTGTTGAGGTTGACTTGGGGTTTCTCCATTGATCAGCCAATGGCAGCATCTCTTGAAAGTTAATAGCACATCATTCAAAATCATGGGTAATTCTGTATAACAGTGTGCCTCAGACATTTTATTGGTCCGTCATAAAAATAGCCTGTTAAACCTGTTGCCTTAGTGAATTCTGGTACCTTGTGTTTTGATATGATTATGTTTCCAAGAGAGGCTGATTCTTTCTGGGGAACATGGTATTCGAAGTGATTTTGAGGAGTTGGATTTTCCTTTCCATGTGTCAGTGATCAAATCATTTCAGTGCTGAAGGAGACTGGATTCCAAGAGTGGTGTAAAATTACCTGCTAACTTTACATTTACAAGACTAATAAGAAAAATGATGCTCAAAAGCTACCTATGGCATTTTGAAATTCCTGCTCTAAAACAGCTATAGCAGGCAGTTAAATCCTCGGAAAGAGGTATTGATTTTAAATAAGTAAAGGTTATGGTTCCCCAAGGAGTAACAGGAGATCACAGAGGTCTTGCTTGATAGAATTATGAAACAGCCCTGAGAGAAGCTTTAAAAGACACATGACTATTCCCTGTCCTTATAGTCACCAAGGTTGTAGTGTGAACACATTGGGCCTCATTTTTGGTGACTAATGTCTCAGCATTGAAAGACTTTTTGTCCACAAGAGAGTTGTTGTATGTCGGCCAGTGGACACCCACAGTAGAGACACATTTCCCCATCTATAAGGGAATTTTAACACATCAAAAATGACTTCCCACTTGTAACGCAAGGGGAGGTACATTTGTCTCAAAATGGGTAAAATATGACACTGGGGACTCCATTAGAATCGCCCAAAGAAAGAGCGTGTTGAATTTCCATTCATTGTTTCCCATATAAATATCCACATCCATGTATCAATATGTGCATAAGAATATGCGTGTATGGCTGGCAATTTATTTTTTTTTTAGCATTTTACTACCTTAATTGAAAATTACTTATATCCTCCTCTTTGGAAGCCACCAATTAGCCTTGCAATATGTAGTAAGAGGGACTCTGATATGACAAGGAGTTATTTCAAGACATAAAACCCCCAACAATTTATCTCATAATTAGCATCCCTGAGGAAAAAAAATTCACAAAGAAAACACATGTATAATTCATTATTGCATATCACATTTCCCGAGTAATTGACTTGAGGAGGCATGAATTTTGCATTGCAGAATAATGTAGGGGTGTTGGGGGATAATAAAAAAAAAGGAGGGGGTCTCATTATGGCTAGGGAATTCCCCTGCATATAATTACTCTTTGCAAAACAGAGCAGTTCTGTTAAAAAAAAAAAAAAAAAAAAACCTCAGCTGGTTGGTGCAGAACTCCAGAACTCCCGGTGGGGTGGATGAGATGGGGCTTTTCCCCTAAGGATGCTGGGAGGTGGCTCAGCCTGGCGGGAAAGGCAAAGGTTTCAGGCAATTTCTTGGCCTGGAGCCCTCCCCTCCTATATTCCTCTGAAGGGTTTTTTTCCTTAGGCAAGAACTAGGTAGCACAGGAGGAAGACTCCTTACTGTTGGTTTTTTGGGGCTTTTTTATTTTTTGTTTTTTGAGACGGAGTCTCACTATGTCGCCCTCAGCAGAGTGCATGACGTTACAGCTCACAACGTCAAACTCTTGGGCTTAAGCAGTTCTCTTGCCTCAGCCTCCCAAGTAGCTGGGCCTATAGGCACCTGCTACAATGCCTGGCTATGTTTCTGTTGCAGTCGTCATTGTTGTTTAGCTGGCCCGGCCAGATTCAAACCCTCCAGCCCCGGTGTATGTGGCCAGTGCCATAACCACTGTGTTATAGGCGCTGAGCCCTTATTATTGTTTTTTTAAATAGCTTTATTGAGATATAACTGACATATCATAAAAGCACCCACATATCAAGTGCATAATTCAGTGGTTTTTTAGTAAATTTACTGAGTTGTTCAGCCGTTGCCACGATCCAGTATTTGAGCACATCTGTCACTCCATGAAGATCTCTGGGCTCCTTTGCATTCAATCCCTGCCCTCCACCCCAGCTCCCCACTGCTCTGCATTCTGTTGTGTAGATTCGCCTGTTCTGCATGTTCATCCACTTGGAGAGAAAACCATCTGTGGGTTTTCACGTCCAGTGGCTTTCCCTTTGCCTGGTGGTTTTTGAGGTTCATCCATGCTATGGCATATGTGGGTCTTTCTTTCCTTTCTTTCTTTTTTTTTTTTTTCCTGAAACAGAGTCTCTATCACCCTGGGCAGAGTGCTATGTCATCACAGCTCACAGCAATCTCAATTTCTTGGGCTCAGGCAATCCTCCTGCCTCAGCCTCCCAAGTAGCTGGGACTATAGGCACCTACCACCACACCCAGCTGGTTTTCCTATTTTTAGTAGAGACCAAAAAATGGTCTCTCTAGAGGTTTTTAGTAGAGACCTCTTATGGCCCTGGGGTATCAGCAGCCTACACCCCTAGGGTTTGAGAGGCAAATGGGAGGGTAGGATTAAAACTTTGAGGAAGGAATGTCACTGGGCTTGAACAAGTACCTCGGAAGGGTGACTTAATTGGAGGTCTTGCCCACGCTCAGGCTGGTCGCAAACTCCTGATGTCAAGCAATCCACCAACCTGGCCATGTATGGGTATTTCATTCCTCTCATGGCTGAGTAGTATTCCATTGAATGGATAGGCCACGGTTTGTTTATCCATCTACCAGTTAACGGGCATTTGGGTTGTTTCTACTTTTTGGCTATTGTGAGTAATGCTGCCAGGAACACTTGCACGTGAGCCTTTGTGTGAATGCAAGTCTTCATCCCTCTTGGGTAGATACCTAGGAGAACTCGAGACAGGAGCTCTGTTCTAATCTGTGGCTATAAACATCCTTGGTTCAAATCCTGGCTCAACCACATGCTCAGCTGTGTGGCCGGGAGCGTGTTACTTAACCTCTAGGTGCCTCCATGTCTTTGTAAGTAAAATGGAAATGCTCCTAGTACCCACCTCATGGGGTTTTTATGAGGGTAAACTAGGTTAATGTTGATGAATATTTGACCAGTACCTACCACAAAGCAAGTATAATCAAAGTGTGTGTTATTAAATAAATAAAATAAATGCTAAGTTGCACTTAGAAGTCACAGGTTATCAGAGCTGAAAGGTGCATTTGAGAGGCTTGAGTTGACCTATGTAACTGATGTATTAATCCCGTTGGACTCAAAGGGTATCATCATAAAAGCCACTGGGCAGGAGTCCTTTCCTGTGACTTTTCCAGCCACCCTTAAATAGCAAAGAGAAGGTCATAATGGCATTTTCAGGAGCAAACACAGCTCGAATTCAGTAATTAAAAGGGTTCAGCCTAACATACTAATGAACTCCCTGGGCCTGCTTCTAAGACTGGACTGTTCCCCTCTCCCTGCAGGCAGCACCTGTGGCCAGGATCTGGGTGTCGGGATTTTCTCCCTCCTCCCCAGCTGCAGGAAGGAGAAGACAGAGACAAGGAAAGTTATCACTTGGCTAGCGCTATTTTAAGCTGGATTTATGTGTCCTGGGCCCAGCTGATGTTTACTATCAATTTTTCATGCTGACTCCCTCTGAACCTAACTCCCATAGCCCGGGCAGGGGCCTATTCTTTGGATAACTGCCCTCCTCTGGTCACTTACTCCTCACATTTTTATCCACCTCTCCATCTCTTTCCCCTGAGGGACTCAGGCCCAGAAAGACAAAAGGCCCTAAAGCAATTTCTCTACAGTAGGTCCCACATCTGATGTTTGGGGTTCATGCATCTTACTCACTATTGAGAAAGTACAGCAGTGTCCCCAGACTTTATGGTCCCCCTATCTACTGCTGTAAGCTGCTTGTGTTCCTTTGGGATCCAGTCCTCTGTGCAACTTGCTTACAGGGGACATGAACATATGGAGCTCTGAGCCAACCCGTGAAGACCCTTTCAAAGGCTTTGCGTTAGGAAGAAGCAGTGCCCCCTCCCACAAGGCCCATCCCTTAAGCAGAGTAACTAGTGTAGCCCCCAGGGCCATGGAAAACTGCATCTTGCTTCTATTTTCTGTACTTCATTTTTTGAAATGTGGACTCTAACAATATCTCAAAGGGCCTATGGAAGATGCTAGCACATGTGGTCTCCTTTCAAATGCAATGGTCCTGAGTTAATACTGAGTTAATACCCTTTTGGGGACAGTGCTGCCTCAACTCCTCTAACCTGAGACAGGGTAGACAGCCCAGCACAGCAGGCTGTAAAAAAGCTGCTGCCTCAGCAACCCCACCTCTACTCTCTCCACTCTTTCAACTCCTTGATCTGGATGGGATGGGCCTCAGTCAGAAAGCATTGCCCTGTACCATATGTTTTCTTTGCTGGAGATCTGAAAATCCTGCTTAGACAATTGTCCAGGATCCCTGTATGGATTTTGTGCCTCAAGGAGGTAGGGGTTGGTACCTGTGAGTCCTCTGGTCTTCCAGTTCTGAACTTTGCTCCACTGGACTAGTGTAAGTGCCTAAGAGCTGTGGCTGGCTGGCAGTCCAGTGGCCAGGGTAGTAGGGCATACCTTGGAGGAAATAGAGTTTAGGGAGAAATATGAGGTTCCTTAAAGAGCCCGATCTAAGGGATACCAATTTTCCAGGATTTCTGCACTATTCAGATGCCTTGCAATGTCATCTTCACTGGTTTTCCCAACAGAATTCAGCCTTTGCTATAGCTAATATACACCTCCATCATGCATACTGCCTTGGAACTTGATTATTTTTAATATTTGTGTGCTTCCATCTCTCTGCCTTAGCTATTTGCTGTGAGTGGATGTTGCCCTGCGAATATAAAAGTGAATAAAATAGACTGCCTTGCTTTTCATTATTGCTCACCTTTCAGTTGTATGGAAAGAAGAAACTATATTATGGCTTTGGAGATCCTCACATCAGCTACTCTTATTCAGGCAGCTTTTTCTTCAACAGTATTTCTTGATTTATTACATAGATCAGCAGTGTCTTGGTGTGTCCTTTTGTACTTGGAGATGAAAGACCTGGGTTCTAGCTTAAGCAAATCCTTCAGCTTCTCTGAACCTCTCTCTGGGGGAAGCCAGGTCTTGAACTGTAGAGGATCCCATGTGGTGAGAAACTACTAACCCCAACCTGAGTTAGTGAGCTTGGAAACTGATCCTCTGGCCCTTAGAAACTATGTGAGGTCATAACTATTGTTTTAAGCTTCTAGATTTGGGGTATCATTTATTATACAGCAAAAACAACTAATATGTATGTTGTCCTTTAAAAAAGAGTAGTGTTCACCATAGCTCTATATAAAGAAAAATCTCTGAATTTAGCATTAAGTAGACTCAATAGGCTCCAATTATGAAACAGTTGTACAAAGGTGGATAGTTACAGGGTGAGTTAGCCATAGCTATTTGGTTTTGTACTATTTTCTACTGTTGTGTAAATCTGTAAGCTTATTTTCTTGCTCTTTTAAGAATTTTAAATTTAGTGATTATTATTGGTCAAGGTCCACGCAGGAAAACAGAAATCTCTCCAATTATTTTCATAGAGAAAATTTAATAGAAAAAACTGTTTTCTGGATACTGAAAACTGAAAAGGCAGAAAGGAGGCCCTGGGTTATCAGGAAGCAGCCTACACCCCTAGGGTTTGAGGGACAAATGGGAGGGTGGGCTTAAGACTTTGAGGAAGAGGTGTCACTGGGCTTGAACAAGTACCTCTGACGGCTAAGATGAGGCTGGCTCAGGGAGTATGGGGTGACAAGTTGGAGACTGGGCACAACTGAGGGTGCAAAGTGAAGCTCAGTCATGGGAACAGCAGGCACCCAGGGAGGACGAGCCCCCTCCCCCATCCTTCCAGCATCTCTCTGCAGTGCCGCCTAGTTGCAGAGCCTACCAGGAAGCTTCAGGCAAAGCAGAAACGTGGTTTGCAGAGTCCCAGACTCCCCAACAAGAGCAGAGCAGTGGTGATAGCTTCATAAACCGCATAATGTCACATCTTTCCTTAATTAATGAATTATGAATTAACAGGCACATTCTTGCCAGGACCTCTCTCTCTGTTGTTTGTGGTGGCAGGAGCCTGTGGAAGGGGATATTGTGTCACCAGGAGGTCCCTTCCTTGGTCTCCGGGATTTCCTAATAGCACCATAAGTATGATAAGCCTCCATCTTGCCCAACTCTGCAACTCACTGAATACTTCCTCACCAGAGACCACAGCCATCATTTGTACTTGCTGATATAACCCGATTTATCTTTGTTCGTGTTTAACTTAAAGCCAATCAGAATTAAATAAAATTACAAATTAAAATAATTTAAATTTTATTTTTGTCTCACAGGCCACATTTCAAGGGCCAGTGGCTGCCATATTGGAGCACACAGACCAGAACACTGCCATCATTGCAGAACATTCTAGTCACAGCTGTCCTAGAGTCTTTAAAATGCTCAGAGGAAGGAATAAATGCTAAGACGACGTGGATCTTCCAGAGGAGGGTGCAGGGGTAGCTTCCCCAGGCTTTCATTTAGCCAGTGTGCCCTTTGTTTTCAGTGATTAAAACTCAGGAAACCTGCTTTGGTTGTGTGAGCTTGAGACAGGCCATTCCTTTCCCTGGTCTTAAGTGTTCTATTCATGCTTGGCCAAGATCGTCCCTGGGCTTGCTGTCTTCATTGAAACCCCTTTGCCAGCCCACTGCATCGGCTGTCACACCCATATGTCCTCATTCCTCAGGCTGAGTTTCAAGGAGAACCAAAAATTTTACTCCAAATCCCTGATCAACCTCCCTCCTGCTATAGCTAATCACCACCTTCCTGGTGGCAACCTCTAGGGGCTCATGACCACCAGGAGAATGTCCAAAGCCAGGCCCTGGGGACATACAGATTTGCCATTTGGGTCATGTTCTTGCTACTGCCTCCTTAGTTTCTCCCACACTGTGCCCCTTGTCAAAGATCACTGTCCACAAACTCACCCACTACTCCACACTCACACACCTTTGCCCAAGCTCTTCCCCTTACCTCGTGTCCTCCCATCCCTTTGTCCATATCTGGAACCTTCACAGTGGGAATCTGCTTTGTTGACAGCACCAGCTATTGCACCTTTGAATGGCTGTACCCAGGCTATTCCCTGCCCATGCCTGATCCTGGCAGGGGTGCTAAAACCCACGTGGGACTCATCCAGTGGGCAGCTTTTGACCAGTGGCCTGGCTAGACCTCTTCTGCCATCTGAGACTCTTCCTATCCAATTCTTCCTTCTCCCTCCTTTCCCAGGTATTAGACCCACACCTTAGTCTGATGGCTTACCCTGCCTGGCCTGCTCTGGACCATTTCATCCTTCAGAGATGATCTTGGAGATCAAAACGGGTATAGCCATAGATTTCCCTGAGTTGAACCAGGCAGAATCAAGCACTTTCTCATCAGTATTCTCATACCTTTCTGTATATGCCTCTGTCAGAGCACTTACCACATTCTACCGTCACCGCTGCCACCACTATCTGTCTGACTTCTCTGCTAGGCAGCTCTCTAAGATCAGGCTCTGGTTCTCACTTTCTGGATCCCTGTATCTGGCATGCACTGATCTGTGCTTAGGGAACTGGGCCCATTTGTCCTTTGAGGGGCTAAGCAATCCTTTCAATGGGACTAGTATTAAAAGAAGGCCTGTTGCATGTCTCTGGTTAAAGAAAGATGCAGCCATATTACTTATGCATGGGACAAGGATCCATCTGCCATTAAAAAGGTGGTTCAGTTCACATACTTGTTTACTAAGGGTCTAATTAGTTTTATCTTTGCTTTGAGATGGGATCTGTCTGTGTTGCCCAGGCTGGCCACCACCTGCTAAGCCCAAGTGATCCTTCCCCCTCAGCCTCCTGAGTAGCTAGGATTACAGGCCACTTAGTTTTTAAGAAATATAGTGCCCGATAATCTTTGTTTCTTTGCTTTCCAAATAGGCACTCTGCAGTACATGGCCCCTGAGATTATGGATCAAGGACCTCGCGGGTATGGGGCCCCAGCAGATATCTGGTCCCTGGGCTGCACTATCATCGAGATGGCCACCAGCAGGCCCCCATTCCACGAGCTTGGGGAGCCACAGGCAGCAATGTTCAAAGTAAGACATGTTTGGTGATTTAGGTTGCTGGTGGCGAGGGAAATAGAATTAAAAAAAAAAAACTCTCAATCCAGAAAACCTCTCCTTAAAGGTAGGAGAGAAGGCAGAGTTTTATTACTGAATAAGCATTAAACCAAAATGTGGGCATGTCACCTGCCATCTGCTAAGATGGCAAAGGCAGAAATCTCAGTTGCTTGGCCAAGTAGATAGAACATGTGTGTGACATCCATGCTCTCAAGGTAAGCAGTAACAAGTCCTCATGTGAGAGGGAATGACAGCCCCCTTTGTCACCATAGCTCATCTTGGATTTACGTGGTAATTGGGGGGACCATTGGCAAACAAACTTCTCATATCTTTAAGATGGGAGGTTGTTTGGAGCAAGGCCCAGTGAAGTTTGAAACCTCTCCTCCTATAGCAGCTGGCAGAGAGAGAGGTGCTGTGGTCTCTGATGATTACATTTCAAAGAGGTGGCTACTGAGTTCTTATGAGAGATATTTCTGGCAAAAGGCTTATTTAGCTGTTAAAAAGACTTACATACATCTGAGAGACAGAGAAAGAACTTACAGTTATGGCTCAGCGCCTGTGGCTCAGTTGACTAAGACGCCAGCCACATACACCTAAGGTGGGGGGTTCAAATCCAGCCCGGGCCCGCCAAACAACAATGATGGCTGCAACCAAAAAAATAGCCCGGCATTGTGGCAGGCGCCTGTGGTCCCAGCTACTTGGGAGGCAGAGGCAGGAGACTCGCTTGAGCCCAGGAGTTGGAGGTTACTGTGAGCTGTGATGCCACGGGACTCTACCCAGGGGAACAGCTTGAGGCTCTGTCTCAAAAAAAAAAAAAGAAAAAGAAAAAAAAAGAACTTACAGTTATAAATTCTCTAAGGAAAATGCTCTAATAAAAGGATGGGGCCCTCTTCCCTTACTTTCAGCAGGGAGAACTCAGCCTTTCATTTCTATGTGCCCTTACACTGGGTAAGGCTCAAAGGCCATGTGTGGTGTGTCTTTGGAGCTTTCTGCCTGCATTTTGAAGAGATGGGACTTTGGATATCAGATGCTGTGTCCTTTGTCATTTAGCACCCTCCCAGGAAGGGCAGTCCAGGTGCTGAGGCCAACGTAATGCAGGTTGACCAATATGAGCAGGGATTTTACTGGTGGGCAGCGGACCCCTTGGAAAGGCACATGGTTGCTTGTGACCCCACAGGAAGCTGACACCAGGGCAGCCCTGCAGCTTCTGGCTCCATGTATACTTGGAAACATATAAGGGGCTCTATTGCCAAGAATCTATTACTAGCACTTGAACTTCCATGGAGGAATTTTAATTTGTCCTGAGAGACTGGAGTCACGAAAGGCCAACTGGTCATTGCATGTGAATGATGAGGCCATGGTGCATCAGTGTGCCTGATAGAATGTGATTCCTGAAACCTCTTCCCAGCTTTGCTGCCAAACGTGCAGCCTCATGACCTACATCTTTCTCAGGCCCTCCAGCTCCGCTTCTTGGGCAGAAAGAACTAAGGGGCGTGAGCACAGATGCCTGCCCACCGAGCTGAGGGCAGTGCCTTCCATAGGCTGTGAGTCCTCTGAGCTGTGGGCACTCCTCAGCCTGGCCAAGCGCCTGCAGAAGGTTCTAAGAGCTTCTCTCCCTCATATTAGCTACTCAGGCAGCTCCAAGGCCAAGACCTCAAGTCAAGAAGAGTCTTCTGATGCCTACTATCCCAATAGGACCCTGAACACTGGGGCTAGGAGACAGCAATGACCTTCAGTGGGCCCAGTTGGGGCCATTGAAGATCTTGCCACCACAGGCTCAGAGAAAAACACCGGCCGTCTGAGAGCCATGGCTGGCTGCTTTCTGATCTCTGGTGACTTCCTGTGACGCTCAGGAAACCCAGCTGAGGGCTGTAACTTTCTCAATTCATCCACAGGGCAGGAGCGACTCCCCAACATCCTCTTCCTTCCTCCTGGTTTTTATTAGTTAGCAAATTAGCTGAACAAACTCTTTGGAAATGTATCGACTTTCTTGGATGGTATAGGAAGTCAGTTTTTATTGCAAATGAGAAAGTTTTTATTAAATAATGTCTCCTGTGTTATTTCTGGGATCCTAGAATCCTTCAGGAAAAATTTAAGAAACTTCTGGGCAGTGTCTAAAACAAAGGGAAATGTTCTTGCACCCTAGGGGACCGTTATGGGTTTGATTGTGTCACCCAAATGATATATGGAAGTCCTAATCCCCTCAGTACCTCAGAATGTGACCTTATTTGGAAATAGGGTCTCTACAGAGATACTCAAGTTAAAATTAGGCTCTAATCTAGTATGAGTGGTGGCCTTAGTAAAAGGAGGACTTGGACACAGAGACAGATGTGCACAGAGAGGACTATGAAGACACATGGGGGATGGACACGGCAGGCAGAGGAGTGGAGGACGTTTCTACCACCTTCCAACCACCGACCACCAGGAGCCGAAGAGGCCAGGGAGGATTCTCTGTGCACCTGCAAGGGAGCCTGGTCCTGCCAACACCTTGGCCTTGGACTTCCAGCCTTTGGAACTATGAGACAAGAAATGCTTGTTGTTTAAGCCACCCAGTTTGTGGCACTCTGCTACGGCAGCCCTAGCAACTAATTCAGGGAGCTTTGGGCCAACAGCAAAGCACCCTCAAAGGGGATGTCCTGGCCAGGTCAGTGTGCTGCCCACATTTTCTCTCTCTTTTGTGAGAGCCAGAGGAGCAGCTACCCATTTCCTCCTTAAGTTCATCCTGAGTTTTTGTCTCTGCACCCCTACCACCTGTGACGCTGCCAGTGCAGCTCCCAACAGCTGCACGCTGAGGGGAGTCCCCGCTAACGCACCCTGCACGTCAGATCCGGTCCAGCATTTCATGTACTCCACATCCACAGCTCATGAGCTGTCTGTCCTGGCCATGAGGAAGTGTCATGGAGACAGCACGTGTCCGGCTGGTCACAGGCCTTGGGGATGTGAAGTCGGGAGGCTCTGCAGTCTGCATTCAGCAGACCCCGGGAGCACTGGAGAGTTGGGAAGGGACATGTATCTGGGGGACAGAATGGCTTCTGCCCCTGCGCTATTGCGCAGGCTTGGAAAAGACATGGGGAAGACCGTGAACCTTAAGGTGACAACTCCTAAGAGAGAAAGCCACCCCTAATAGGAACAGTTATGCAAGACTTGTCATGAAAGCATGCTTGTGTCACAGTGAGATGTGACAGCTTAGACCAACTCTTGTTCCACTGCAGGTCACAGGAGCAGAGGACCTTTAGCAGGACAACGATTAGCTGACCAGAAGTGGGAGCTAAAGCAGAAAATCTAGCAGGAGCCCTACCATGAAAAGGCAGTGTCCCCTCCCTCCACCAGCTGTCTCTGTGTGGAGGGGCCGTGGGTCTGCCTGTGCACAGGATAGTTACTTGGCTGTGACTTAACAGTCTCAAGGATTTATCTATTCATGGTTTAGAGCTGGAGGTTGAGAATCTGGGCTATAGACACATAGAGACTGAGAGGCCTGAGGGGTGTCTCTTGGGGAGTCTATGTGTCCAGGAATGGATAACAGATGCCTTTGAATGTCAGGGGATATGCTACTCAAGGCTGTTGTCTAAGCCCTATCTCAGTTATCTTCTGCCTGTAGTAACAACTCCCCCCCCCCCAAAAAAAAAACTTTAGAGGCTTAAAGCAATGGCTTTTTATTTGTCACAATTCTGTCCGTTGACTGTTAGCTCTTCCTCTGGCCTTACCTGGACGTGGCTTGGGTGGTCAGAGAGGGCCTCTCCATATAGCTGGGTGACAGGTGGGATGGCTGGGGTGTCCCCTTCACATGGGCTTCTCCCCAGTGTGGTGGTCTCAGGGCTCCACAAGAACTGGAGCAGGAATTACAAGGTCTCTGAAGGCCTAGGCTCTCAAACTGTCACAGTCCCACTACTGTCACCACCTCACAAAGCAATCACAAGAGGCCAGCCAGTATTCTAAGGTTGGGGAAATAGACACCCCCCACCCCGCCCGGATGAGAGGAGCAAGAACAGAACATTGCAATGGGGTATGGACAGAGATGGGACTCACTAGGGCTGTCGCATTCTATCTCCAGCCCCTCATGGGACAGTAGCTGTTGAATAGCTTTGTGTTGAAGACAGGGCCACCTGGATTCCCACGGGCCTCACTGACGCATCATTACCTCTCCCTTAAATGCAGGTGGGGATGTTTAAGATCCATCCTGAGATTCCAGAAGCCCTTTCAGCCGAAGCCAGAGCCTTCATTTTATCCTGTTTTGAGCCTGACCCCTACAAGCGTGTCACCGCTACTGACCTACTCAGAGAGGGTTTCTTAAGACAGGTGAACAAGGGCAAGAAGAGCCGAATTGCTTTCAAGCCCTCAGGTGAGGCCTGCCTGGGCAGCGGGGGTGACACCCTAGCTTGTTGAATGCCTGGGTCCCTGGTTCCTCTGTCACTCTCCAGAGTGCTGGGGTGCCTATTTTTGTGAAGAATGGTAGGGATTGCATAGTGAGAGGCCGAGGCAGGTGAATTGCTTGAGCTCAGGAGTTCGAGACCAGCCTGAGCAGGAGTGAGGCTAAAAATAGGCAGGTGTTGTGGCAGGTGCCTGTAGTCCCAGCTACGTGGGAAACTGAGGCAAGAGGATTGCTTGAGCCCAAGAGTTTGAGGTTGCTGCAAGCTATGATGCCACAGCAGTCTACCCAGGGGCGACCAAAAAAAAAAAAAAAAAAGATCCAACCAATAAACGTTCTTCAATTTCCTAACAGATGTACAGGGAGCCTGACAGGTGATGGTGACCCAACCCCTCTTTGTTAAAGTGTCTCCCTCAGGATCAGGAAGAGCAGGGAAGCGTGAGGCGCCTTGCTGGGATTTTGTGTCTTCCCACGTACAGAGCCTAGGGCTTCATTTTCGGACCTGGGCCTGTCATCCTGTGCTGACCCTGACCTTAATTAAAATGTGAGTCAGGGAGGTTAGCCTGTGGTGGCTGTCCTGTGGCCACCAAAGCCTAGTGACAAGGTGGTAAGTCCTTATTGGCAATGACATTAAGAGTGGCTTCTGAAAAGGAAGCTGTTTGTTCTCCTTTCCCTGGTATAGACGTGGGCTGGAAGCCATGACAGATGGCCCAGCAACTTGGTCTGCAGAGTGTGACCTCAACTCCCCGCCTCTCAGTAGAAATGCATCTGGGGCCCTCCAAGCCCCTGTTTCCCCAGGATCCGGGTAATTGCTGGCACCACCTGATTAGAGCAGTACAGGATACCTGGGCCTGAGGGGCCACCAGAGGCTCAGCTCCCACCCTGTCCCCCACTGACCCTCCCCTTCACACCTGGCTGTCCCCTGATAGAGGGTGCCCGTGGTGTGGTCCTGGCCCTACCCTCATCAGGAGAGCCTGCAGGCAGCAGCAGCAGTGAGCACAGCTCGGTCTCTCCAGACTCGGATGCCCAGCCTGATGTGTTCTTTGAGAGGGCCCGGGTGCCCAAGCACCAGCTCAGCCACCTTCTCAGGTATTCTGGTCTGTCCCTCTGCTATCCCCTGGATGTGAGGGTGCTGGTGCTCCGGAGTAGTAGAATGCCCCCAGGGCAAAACCAGATGGCCACCAAGGGCTCTTGCTGCCTTCCTGCAGGGTCCTGTCCAAGCAAGAAGGTCACTCTGTTCCCTGGCTATCCCTGCTTCCCTCCTCCTACCCCCTCTCTCCCTCTGCCCCCTTCTTCCCCCTCCCCTCCCTCTTCCCCCTCCCTCTCTCCCCTTTTCCCCTCTCCCCCTCCCTCCCCCTTCTTCTTCCCCCTCCCTCCCCCTCTTTCTTCCCCCCTCCCCCTCCCCTCCCTCCTTCCCCCTCCTTCCTTCCCTCTCCCCCTCCCTCCTTCCCCCTCTCCTCCTCTCTCTCCTCCTGCCCTCTTCCTTCTCCTTCCTCCCTCCTTCCTTCTCCCCTCTCCCCCCTCGCTCCCCACTCCCCCTTCTCCCCTCCCCCCTTCTCCCCCTCCTCCCCTCCCCCCTTCTCCCCTCCCCCCTTCTCCCCTCCCCCTTCTCCC
>CAUYQV010158583.1:0-26825 GCA_963574575.1 Galagoides demidoff | reverse complement strand
AACAATGATGGCTGCAACCAAAAAAATGGGTGTTGTGGTGGATGCCTGTGGTCCTAGCTACTTGGGAGGCGGAGGCAGGAGACTCGCTTGAGCCCAGGAGTTGGAGGTTGCTATGAGCTGTGATGCCATGGCACTCTACCCAGGGGGATAGCTTGAGGCTCCGTCTCAAAAAAAATAAATAAATAAAGAGAGAGGTAAAAGAGTATAAAGTCAATCCATTCGGAATTTTTCTCTCCATGAATCAAGGCATGTTTCTTTGGAAATGTTCCTATGTCTGAAAAATACCTGCCACCACTTTTCTAAATTGAAAAATTCTGAGTTAAAAAGTAAAACAGCATAGTTGGAACCATATATTTATTGAATATATGTGAATCTGACTTCTTGCTATATCATTTATTACATATGAAATTCCAATTTGGGAAATTCTTATAATTTTAATTAGGACATTTTAATTAAAGAAAACTAATGTTATCCAAACCTTAAAGTATAAGTCATGTTTCAAACTTTCAAGTAATTTTTTAAAAGCCTCTAACATCTGCTTCCAAAAGCCATTCGACAAATGTTAGGGAATAAAATTGTTTCTCCATCCTTTGTCAAATAATGTGTAAATGCTGTTCAGCACTTACTGGAAACCACCTGACAGGCTGCTAAGTTTCCACTAGGTCACCAATAAGCAAATAGACTGAGAAGCTTCTATGAGATTTACAGGGCTAAAACAGCACCTTATAGTTAAAGCTCGGCCTCTCCTTTTATAAGCAGAAAAACTGAATCAAGAAAAGTGAAGCAACTTATCCTATACCAGCCAGTGGCTAGTGGCAAAGGCATGCTCAGAACCTGGGTCTCCATGCCACCCGGTGCCCTCCCCTCTGTCCATGGAGCTTCTCTCAATTCACTACACTCTCTCAGGGCTCCCAGTATACTATTTGGGGTTCCCTTGAAATAACATGAATTAACCTTAGTTTATGTGAAATGAAATCACTGGAAGAAACTTAAGTCATCAAGATATACTATAATGGATTTGTTTTTAAAAACCCATCGGCACTCATTAGAAGATAAATCTGGAGATGTCTACATTCAGATTCTAAAGTGCTATATGCATAAAGCCATTGTCGAAACAGTTTTGTTGAGATTATCATTTTTACAACGTATAATTCATTCAATCAAAGTGTACAATTCAATGGCTTTTGGTAAATTCACAGAGTGGTGCATCTGTCACCACAATCAATTTTAGAATATTTATTACTCTCAAAGAAAATCCCAATCCCCTCAGTCATCACCCCCAAACCTGTATTCCACCACATTTGCCTGCACCCCCAGTTCAGGCAACCACTAATCTGTTCTCTGTCTCCATAGATAGGCCTGTTCGGGACATTTCACATAAATGGGGCCATACAATATGTGGTCTTTTATAACCAGTTAAGGTCATTTTCAAAGACCTTAAAATGAACAAACAACAACAACAACAATACCTAACAGAAGCATTTATTCAAACCTTTATTTTATTTTCTTTTTCTGTAATCTGTGGATGACTTTCCAAAGGTGAATTCAAACTTCCCCATTTTTGGAAAATACAGTTTTTTGTCCTTGGGAGCATGATAAACGCTTTGCTGACTTGGATGGAGCTCTCCCTGAAATGAAAGTTAACCGTTCCAAAGTTATTGTGTATTCTTTTGTGACCCCTACTGGCTGAATGTAATAGTTGTGTTTTCAAAAATCAGTCCCTTGAAACTTTTCCTGTCTTAAATCTTAAAACAATAACAGAGCACAAGACTATTAATTAGTATAAAATATAATTTAAGTTTGCTTGCTGCCTGGAAGTATCCTGTTCTTCTCCTACAAATTATAAAGCTCTGAGCTAATCCTGAAGCTGTTATTAAAACCCCGTCCAAAAGTGTTGCTTGCTTAACACTTCATTTTTCACAAGGAAAATGCTTAATCTTAAAGCATTTCATTTCAATCCTAACAAAACCATAAAATCTGAAAGCTCTTTTATTATTGTTTGAAAGAATAAAATACACAAGAGATAAAGATTTTATTAAAACAATGTGTGAAGACTACTATTAAAAATTTTTTCAAGAAGCAGAAAAATACAAAACATGTATAAATAACAGTAAAGTTCCTCTAAGGCTTAGGCAGCCTTGTGAAAATTATTTTTAGTACAGTTATTTAACAAATCTATCACTCTTTGAATATTCTAAAATTTTTAAATGGCTTTAAAATTTAAGCTTCAATACTTCCTAAGTATTCTTCCTAAACTTGAACTTACCTTTTTAAAATTTAAAGTAGAGGAGAAAGTAAAAGAAAATAAATATACAAATAACTTTTTAAGCCCCTCATAATGTAATAGATTAGTGCTCTGGCTTGAGAAATACTAAAATCATTTCTGATTTGTTAACAAAACTCCCTAATCCTAGGACTAGTGCTTCAAAAATCTATGCTTAAAATTCCTAGTAGGAATTTAACCAATTTTTTTAAACCACTGTCTCCAGAAATGGTTTAAATCTTTCAGAATGTTTTAGAAATCCTCAGAAGTGACTTAACACACATTATTCTGCTCTTCTCTTCTGGTTAAAGAAGAAGAAGAAATAACATTTGGGAAAGATGAGTGAGGGGATTTTATTAGTTATTTTACTATTATTTGTACGTCCTGGGTAAGCTTACCCAGAATATTGTTCTATTTTAAGGATATTTTAAGACATATCCATGTACCACTAAGAGCCAAGAAAAACTTTTTTAATCAGTTTATGTGTAAATAAATTTTTTTAAGTTAAAAGATACAAATTGATTTGCTGTACTTGTTTTGAAGTTTTTAATAAACTATTAGAGGAGAAATGTATAGACAAGATGTATAATAAATAATAAATATAGATAACAAATTATTCCTGTAGAAAATACAGAGTGTGTGCATTTGCAAAGTACAATGAAGAAAGAGGCTTTTCCCTGAATCTACATGTAGATGAGGCTTTGGTTTCTGAAGGCCAGCAGAGCATAAACAGGATCAGAGAGCATGTTGCAGGACTCTCAACCTTTGTTTGAAGAAAGAAGGAAGAGATGGAGGTAATCTTCATGCAGAATTAAAGAAGGGCATAAATCACTTCCAGGATTATCAGCAAGACTTACCAGCAAAACTTATCAGCATGGCCAAAGAAAGACTAGAATGAAGACGCATGCTTACATAGATTCTTACTGCCGTATTTAAAGCATGTTGCAATAATCACTACTTTAGGTACTACTGTGGAATGGTATGCTTTACACATTTTAATATAAAAAATACGATGGATAAGCTTCCCTGCCTTCTTTATCGGTGCCTGGAAGATTGAGACAAGCTTTGCTTCTTAAATAAAATAGCTTTAATTTCTCATGTAGTTCAAACCTACATAGAATAGGAAGTTCCTTCATTTTTTTGTGTTTTTTTAACATTCATTTAATTCAAGTGATCTTTGTTTCTGTGACCTAGAATTCGACTTTTCCTCAAAACGCAGAGAAATTTAAAACACTGTCAAGACGTGTTCTCAGCATTTTATTTGCTTCTTCATTTTTTACAACGTGTAAGAGGATAGTTCAACCCATTTTTCCTATCAAAAGACAAGAAATTAAAAATTGGAGAACGAGTTACTCTCTCGGCCTGGTGACACTCAATGACCACTTTTGTGGTCATGAGGGACCATGAGAATGCAGGACTTTGTCTTAAGGGAGGACTCTACCTTTTCTCAGAAAGTAGCCAATTACCATTTACAGCTCCAGCGCTCTTTGATACTAATCAGTTAATTCAGTTTCCTGGCACTCAAATATATTGGTGTTTACTCTATTAAGCAGTGCACATTTCAATACAGTGAAACACATGTTCGGCTGAAATCTGACTCTTCTGCTCATCAGCTCCCCTGATGCAGAGTTTAGAGAGACAAGACAAAAGGCTGTTGGCAACGAACACCGCCAAATTAAGAGCCGTCTCCAAGCGCCTTTTCTTAAAGCAATGGAGATGTTAGAAATCGGTAGGGGAGAGCCTTTTGGCGAAGCAAGTTTAAAGGAAAGAGACCCGGCGGCCTGAACATCTGGCAGCACGTGCCCGCCGACCCCCGCCCTACCCGCGGCTGGCGGCCGGTGAGCTCCAGTGATAGCCCCAATATAATTTCATTGCCGCGGAAATCTGGAGCCACATCCTGACACTGACAAGGTAATGAGGCACTGCCAGACGCGGCGAGAGTCTCTTGTATCTGCCCTGGGCTTTTATGGTTACAGCTTCCATTTATTATCAGTCCGCGTTTGTTACCTGCTTCTACGTCTTGGAAAGGAATCCGTGTCACTGGGAGCGTCAACTCTGAAACGCGTCTGCACTCTGCGGGGCTGTGGGCCCAGGAGTCACTGGGGAGATTGGCGATTAAATCTCCTATTTTATACAGGAGACATTTTAGTATTTTGTCCTGATTCTACAAAATGTGTGAATGTAAGATTTTGTGAAAACCCTCCATGAACATTTAAAATTCATCTTATGCTCTTATGGATTAAAAAGCCCTTTATGTCATTACAATCATGTCTGTTAAAAAAAAAAAAAACTGTATTTTAGATTCCCAACAAAATGCAAAGCCTTCCAGGTCTCACTCTCTTACTTTTTCCTCTCTGTAGTACCAGAGGATTAACAGGTCCTGCCCATAACTCAGATAATAGGTTCACTGGAGGGGACTCTGGAGAATTTTCCTCCCTATTTTCCCCTTGCCAGAGATATACCACGGGAAGGAAGACAGAAAGGACCTCTGAGAAAGAAACCTCTGCCCGGCTGGTGGAGCAGCTGCGACAATGTCATCCTTGAGCAGATTCAATTGCCATCTCCCAAGACTTGATCTGCCTCCTTCAAGACTCAATGGAAACGCAGGGTCATCTCAGCTCCCCCATCCCATCTCTTTTCAGTGGATCACTCCCACTCCATTCAGCACAGCTTGTAGTGGGCATCATAAAGGAACAGAAATAAAGTCACCATCCCAAAAGCTATGCAGCAACCTCGTGCATTCAGTGGGCATCTAATCAAGTCTGCTACTAATTTGTGCAGAAGTCTGGTTATTGGGAACATTAAACCAGAATCTTATCAATGCATTTTTGAGACATATTCTAGAACATAGATGCACTTGACAAGATTATGTTGAGTTTGAACACACAAATGCTTCCTATATATGAGACAGAAAATTATATGTCTATATGTATCAATATACATATATATATAAACTGATAGATTAATTCTTTTCAGCTTTGTTAAAAGTAATAAAATAATATAAATACCATTTTAAAAAAAGAAAAAATAACTGCAAATAACCAGATGCTGGGGTCCTGTGATACTCTAGGGGAAAAACACTGAGTAAGGACTTTCTGTTAAAAAGTCTGAATACATGATTGAAAGATGGAATATGAGTCATAGGAAATATTTAAATAATGTTATCCACAAAAGTCTTTTAAGCTACATCTTAACTCCTAGATTCTATGATCTACAAACACCACATTTTAAAGTGCTAAAACTTACAAAGGTACAAAAAGTGAGTCAAAAAAGAAATTGCATCAGTTACTGTTCGTGCCAGTTTAAAGGCTGAGTTGAAGTTGAACGTCAAAAGCTAACGTTTATTATACATGTGTTCAAGCTCGTTAAAGCCTGTGTGGAGCACCAAAGTGACCCACAGGGATGCTGGAGCAGGGATGTGATGGTCAGAAATGAAATCCACATTTCCAATGTGACACACGTGACACGTCCACCCATCTATCATGAAATACCCAGAGTGAATCATGCTCTTGCGTTTTGATTCCCAGCATCCTCTCGGTTTGTGTTAATGCTTTGTTTGCATCTGGCAGTCTGTTTATTCTCCCTTTTTTCCTCTGAAGCAGAGGTGAGGATGTTTGTGAAAGAAGAGAGTGAGGTCAGGCATTTCTGCTAAGTGAGCTCCAGTCTCAAAGAAGATGTCTATTTCCGTGCTGGCTGAGGGACCAGGAGCCTTTGGGAGCAAGGTGGAATAGAGAAGTGGAACAACTTCTTTAGCTTCTGTTTGTCCCTTCTCTGTTTGGTAAGAAGTGGAATTCCAGACAGAACTACAGGCACACATTAAAATGAAGTACCAAAGCAAATCCCAAAGCCAAATATAAGTTTTGGGCCATCATTATTTTGGGTTGTTACTGTGATTCCTTTTATTGTTGTTTGTTTCATGATTGAGAAATAAGAGATAATTTTGCTACAATGAATGAAAATGAACATTTTCACTTTTCTATCCAAGACACATCGTTCATTAGCCCAGCATTCCTTCCTAAAATTAAAACAAATCATTGTCTCTTCACACTGTTACCAAGCCTCTGTTAAGAGTTAAGAGCTTTAAGAATTAGTCTTATTTCTGCAGTAAACCTGTTAGCTAAATCCATATTGTTTGAAATGCTACAGAATTTCTGATTGTTCTAAGTGAGACTGTGCTTAACTTCCCTGTGTTAGGTTAGTTGAGAAGGAATACAAAAAGACTTTGAGTCTCTCTAGGGGGTTCCCTAACACCCTCGGCCTTTCTGGTTGCAACTGATTTGCCAAGCGAAACAAAAATGAGCTGAAACCTGCAGGACAGCCTACACTGAAAGCAAATTGGTGCATCTACCCTGAGCCACAAAACATGGTGAGGAACGTTAAGGGCTACAGTAAGGTGTTTTTGGCAAGAGTATCATTCTCTAGGAAATCGTGCTTCTACATTAAAACCTGAAGGCAAAACAGATCTCATCAAAAGGGCTGATTCAATAGAAAGGCTTGAGCAGAAACTGGAGAGTTAGGGGGAAATTGTGAAATTTTGTAAAGAATTGGGGCCAAGACAGATTCCACTGTAGCCATAGTCCTCATCTTTCCACCTCCTTTGTGTGACTCTATACCTACCAACAATAGCTGACAGGAATTCACACCAGCTTCCTCGCTGGATGCTTTTTATATAATACCTAATCTTCACAATAGATAAATCTCATTGATTTCTTGATAATAACACTGTCCGATTTTACAGATGAGAATGTCACCCAGCTTGCATGTGACTGCCAGTTCTGTCTCACTCCGAGCCCCTCTATTTTACCTGCATCTCATTACTCAATAGTTAAGTTAGCCCAAAGTGATCACCAGCATAAAGTATTTTTAAATCCATAGCACAGAAAACTACATCTAACAGGTCTGTACAACCTGTTGTGGTGAAGCAAGAGTCATTCTTATTATTCAAGGATGTCGCTGTAGGCTATTGTCTGTCAAATGCTTACACATCTGCTAAATACAGTAGAACCTCTGTAAGTTGATGGCCCAAGGGACGGTAACAAATTGGTCAACGTACAGAGGTGGTCCACAAATGGAACTGGGCCTCCTGTCCTGATATGTATGGCATGTGGCATGTCTGTCTATGAAAATTAGGTCAATTTAAGGAGGTGGTCAATGTAGAGAAATAGTCAGTTATGGAGTTTCTACTTTAATACACATTTTCAGGCTGTCATGAAGATTAAATGAGACAGTACAAGGCCTAGTGTGGTGGCTCATGCCTATAATCCTAGCCCTCTAGGAGGCCAAAGCTAGTAGACTGGTTGATCTCAGGAGTTCAAGATCAGCCTGAGTAAGAGTGAGATAGCCGAGCCTTGTGGCGGAGGTCTGTAGTCCCAGCTACTCTGGAGGCTGAGACAATAGAATCACTTGATCCTAAGAGTTTGAGATTGCTATGAGCTATGACAGCGTGGCACTGTACTGAGTGTAATAAAGTGAGACTCTCTCTCAAACAATAAAATAAAATAAAATATAAATAATAGAGACAACACATTTGACCCATTTCACTGTTAGTACATGGGAAGAGCCACTCTCTTGCCTGTGAGTGCTATAGTTTAAGATTATCTTAATGATAAGAAAGGTTGATGAAAAATGCATGAAAACACACATCGGGTTCTTTTAGAAGACCTACATGAGACGACTCCTCCATGGGCATAGAGACATCCTAGAATTAGCAAACAGCACAAACTGTTTTTCTAGCATTGAATATTCAACCAATTTCCACACAAATAACTGTTTTCATCCCCAAGAGCATTTTGCAGGCAGTCCATGACATCCGGAAAGTTTTACTCTGTTAACTATTTAATCACCTGACACTCCCTTGGTAAAAGAGCTTTCATATCGAAGAACTTCTTTCTGCTGTTTTATTCAGCTTCTCCTTTTAGAACCCAGGTCCTGGTAGACAGCAGACAGAATAAAGCATTTGTTCAGTTTCACTTCCATTTTAAAACTGGTATAAAAAGCATGGTCTTGAAACTTCCTGAATATTAAATCTCTGGCTCTGGCTCAAATTGATTGGAAAATAGCTGAATTAATAGGAAGATGAAAGAAAAGATGGCAGACAGAATTAGGCCTTGCTTACTCCTGAATTAGCTGTGTGTCCTGTGAACATTTCTTCTGCTCTCTAACCCTCAGTGTCCTCATCTGTAAAATGAAGATGGTACACTATAGAATCCCAAAACTCATATTCCTAAACCCTCTGATTTCTGAGGAACAGCATCTCAGGCCCATCCTCTCTGATACCCACCTACAGCTGCCAGCAGTTCTGGAGTAAACCCTAAACAGAGAGAGGGACAACAAAACACTCTGAATCCAAATATTTGGACCAAACTTGAAGCATCTCAGGGGTTTAGGTGGTCCCAGCCCTTACTCATCAATTTCTGGATTTTTTTTTTTCCAATAGACTGTATAGTTACAGGGAAGATGTGACAGTTTCTAACATAACCAAAGTTCTGCAAGGCCTTCCATGGTTCCATTTGAGACCTGCAAAAGCAGACAGGAGCTTTCTCCTGCACTCTTTTCCCCTTCTAATTATATAGGTTAGTTGGGAAGGAAAACAAAAACACTTTGAGTTTACGAATAATGCTTTATTCACTTTAGGTAAAGAATGATCTGAAGAAAATACTTTAACACATTAACATCTGTTAATCTTAAAAGATGAGCACTTGAGTTTTTGTTATATTATTTTCAATATCTATATTTTTTAAAAAGTCCTTGTAGAAAAGGCAGCAAGAGACATTTGTGTGTACAATACTAAAATAAGAAATTTTAAAATTCTTATGAAACTTCACAGACTTAGAAAACTTGAAATCAGCTATGTGTCTTGTTTTTTTTTTAATTTCTAGATTTGTTAATAAGTTGAATATGCCTTCCCTGGGGAAAAAAAAATCCAGAAGAATTCAGAAACCACAAAGTAGTGTTTACTATAAATTAATATTTTGATTTTTCATGTCAGCCATATCGATTTAAGATGTAAGTCCTCAAATTCTCCAGCACCAGTCTCTTTATTATCAAACCAACTCTATGATGATAAAAATTACATTAAGATAAATACAAATCAATGTATTTAAGTTTGCAATTGTTATACAATTTCAGGGAAATCAATATCCCATCGATTACACTAGCAATTAATTATTTGCTGCAAGCATCATATTTACTTCCATACAAAATGTGCAGACATATGTATTCAGATGCTCTTCAGTCAAGAAGATGTTTTGAAATAATTTAACCTGAATTGAAAGAAATTTGAAAGTTCTGTATATGCAGTATAATCTATTATAATGCTCTGAAAAGAAAATGGCAAGTCACAAAGCTAAAGAAAAGGTATAGGGGCTAATACCTCTGTATACTAGGTAAGAAAACAGAGCATGATTGCTAGAAAATTAGATCTCAAGCACTGCAAGAGCAAATGGCATTATTATATCTGGCAAATAT
This sequence comes from Galagoides demidoff, assembly GCA_963574575.1. Classification (NCBI taxonomy): domain Eukaryota; kingdom Metazoa; phylum Chordata; class Mammalia; order Primates; family Galagidae; genus Galagoides; species Galagoides demidoff. The sequence goes on along the minus strand of CAUYQV010158583.1, from coordinate 17,095 downwards.
TAAGAACTAAACATATCACATCATAAAATAACTTTAACTTTCTTTTAATATGAAAGGTCAGTGCAGCAGTTAAAAACTTTTACAAACAAGCAGCAAAATAATGCTAAGAATGAATTCCTAAACAGGTAGTTACAGTGTATGTAGAACAAAACAATTTTAAATTACAAAGAATAGAAATAGAAAAAAAAAGATTTTGAGGGAAACTATCATACTTCTACATGATTAAAAGCAAATACAGCCCTAACATTAATGCAAATTAGAAAAGAGAATAAAGTTACTGTATTCTGATAGAAACTGATATTTTAATGGCTATCAATGCTACATATAAAATAAGAAGAATAAATGCTTTTAAAAAGTATCATCAAAGTTTCAGTCTTTAACCTGGAAGACTAGAAAATTCTCATCTTCAAATGTGGGGGAACCACCCTCCTAGAAATCAACACCTGCTAGAATCCAGATGGTTCTCTTCATCATTACTGGCTTCTCTCTATTGGATACCAAGCCATCACTACCTCCAAATACAAAGACATTCTCCATAGAGTTGAGACACTGCTAATTCCACATATTGAAGGGATTTCACCACTGCCTCTTGATAGCATTCCATGCAGTCTTTACCATTCCCTTACTCGCTTAACAAAGAGGCCACTTCCGTCTTCCTGCCAGGCTGCCCCACAAGCTGAGACCCCACACCCACCTGTTCCACTCCCTCTTCCTGAATCCCTTGAGTTGCACATGGAGAGTCACATCTGAGACTTACAACTGGCCTTAGCCTGTCTGGAAGTTCTGTGTATCTTCCAACACTCTGCACGGATTTAGAGAGCCAAGATTTTAGAAAGTCCAGCAACTTACCTCTTTTGCCTATTAAAAATTTCTCTTCATCCTTATTCATCTACCATTTCACACAGACATAACTTTCATTTGAGAGTCTTTCTTTTGATATTCCTTATTATTACAAGAAATAATGGACTTTCATAAAATCAGCAGAACAAGGTAACACAGCTCTGCAGTGTACTTTCTAGTGTCCCAGAGTTTTAACTGACATAAGCTGAGCTCCACTGTAGTCACCTCTTTTATTTATTTAGTTTTTAGGATGTTTTTAATAATAAAAAAAAAAAAACAGCAAAAGGACTTTGGCCACATTTACTATCTCTGAAGGCAAAAATGAACTTTTTCCCAGTATCGTAATTATTTTTTGTTGAAGTAATGATTTTAGCTGGTCTATTTTGTGCTCAATATAATTCAATTCTCCTTACTAATCTGTAGCAACAAAAGCGTGGATCCATCTGTAAGTTGCTATCAATTGTTTTCAATACATTTTCATTTCAATGGTCACTAAATTTTATAAGTTTCTCTCATCTAATATTCAAATTTGTGAAATATGGTTGTAGCCAACTGTGAAGATAGTTTTGTTGTTGTTGCTGTTGTTCTTGTTGTCTTATTAATCTATCAGCTTGTGGTTTCTCTTCTTTATTTCCAGAATCTTTGTGATGGGTAAAATTTCACTCAACAATCTTGTTACTGATTTACTTTATTCAGTCATTAACCCAGAGCATCCACCTAGGATTGTCTCTGCTGATTTTGAGCCACATGATACAGTAACAATAAAATTTAAAACTATAATGTCATGATGTTCTACCCATGCACAAGTGGTTTACTCTTTTTTTGTAGAGTCAGAGTCTTCTCTTTTGCTCAGGCTAGAGTGCAGTGGCACCATCACGGCTCACTGCATCCTGAAACTACTGGCTCAAGCAAACTTCCTGCCTCTGGTGTTGTGTCTTTTTCTAGAAAGAAAAAAAGGAAAGAAGAGAGGGAGGAAAGAAGATAGAGTGGGAAGGAAGTTGGGAGGAAGAGAAAGAAAGAAATAAAAAGAAAGAGAGAGAGAGAAGAAGAAAGGAAGAGAAGGAGGGGAGAAAAAAAGAAAAAAGTGGGAAAAAAAAGTAACAAGGGATATGAAGCCCAGTCTTTGCCAAATTGTGTGTGATGCCTCACCGCCCCCCCCCACCTAGGAGGCAGTAGCATGGCTGGTCCCCTACAGTCCCATTCAATAAGTGGTAAACTTGGACTTTCTTTGAGTTTTTTTGTTTGTTTGTTTTTTGAGACAGAGTCTCACTACGTTGTCGCCCTCAGTAAAGTGTTGGCATCACAGCTCACAGCAACCTCAAACTCTTAAATGATGCTCTTGCCTCAGCCTCTCAAGTAGCTGGGACTAGAGGTACTGCCACAACTCCCAGCTATTTTTGTTGTTGTTATTATTGTAGTTGTCATTGTTGTTTGGCAGGCCCGGGTCAGGTATCAACCTGCCAACCCTGGTGTATGTGGCCAGCGCCCAAACTGCTGAGCTATAGGCTCCGAGGCTGAAATACCTGAGTCTTAACAAAATCACTACCGCATATGCAGTCTCCCAAAGAGCTGAGATCTTGAGAAATTTTATCTTTTATAAATGCAGATGTGAAAAAGGACATCTCTCCATTTAAGGAGGCCATTTCAGCATGTTTATGCACATGCATAACACATACAAAGTCACTTTTCTGATAGTGGATTTTTGTGAAGTCAAATTTGCAAAAAATGTGTAAAGTAAATCAGAACTATCTGAGAATCTTTATGCAACTTATAGCTCTGGAGTCACGAAGGGGCAGAGGTCACATACAATTGAACACTTTGGCAGAGGAGATTTCATGCATTTTTTGGCTGTGCTCTCCCTTCTAGGATCTTCCAAACACTTGCTGCTCTCGGGTTTGGACCCTGGTGTCATCTGCGTGTCATAGCACATGCTGTCCATTGGAAAGTCTGCTTATTGCTCAGCTGTTGCAATTCATAGCACCAATGATTAGTTTTTAAAGGCGTATCTTACACCAGTGGTTCTCAACCTTCCTAATGCCCCAACCCTTTAATACAGTTCCTGTGGGTCGCCAGCCACAGGTTGAGAACTGCTGACTTGCACCATCTTGGAGCCTCAGGCACTTAGCTTGTCACAGCCTTTTTGTGAGGGAACAATTTTACAGATCACTTCTGTCATGTTGTAAGGAGCAGCTTCCCTGATACCAAAAGGACATTAGTCTGGGTTCTCCAGAGAGACAGAACCCAGAGGGTCTGTACATAGATACACATGAGGGCTCAAGCCATTGTGGAGGCTGAAAAGTCTGCGACAGCCCACCTGCCAGCTGGAGACCCTGGGATGCCAGTAGTGGGGCTTAGTCTGAGTCCAAAGGCCTCAGAATCAGGGAGAAGCTGATGTCTGACACTCAGTCTACAAAAGCCTCAGGACCTGGGGGCTGCTAGGTAGGTCCTAGCCTTCCAAGGCACGTTAGCCTGGACTCTGGGTAGCCAGGCCCTGCTCATGGTGGTTCTCCTGAGCCACTGGGTGCTGGGTATGCCTGTGGCCAGCCAGCAGCAGCATTCAGGGGCAGAAGAAAAGTCTGTCCCAGCTCTCAGGAGAGATGGAGGCACTGTCAGTATTTGCTTTCTCCGGGCCCAGGCTCTCACAGGGCTTGTCCATCAGACTCACTCCCTGGAGACCCCTCACAGACACACCCACCCTGACACTCTGCCAGGCTTCCAAATAATGACCAGAACGCGGCGCAGTGATGGCGCCTTCTCACATGGTGTGCAACAGAAAGTGTGCTGAGCCTCCCCCAGATTTAGCTTTCAGGATTTCAACATGCAGGATTTTAATCTTTTGGAACTGTGATTTTGGGGATTTTAAATGTGAGGGATTTTAGACATTAAAGATTTTAGACTTTAGGGATTTTGACCTTTTAGGATTTCAGCTTTGGGGATTATGGTGTTCAGGATGGTGTCTTTCAGGATTATGATGGACACAGAATATAACTGCACCTCAGAAGAAGCACATCAGTGCAGCAATGAAGAAAAGATGTACAGGTGACAAGCTCGTGTGGGATGAGCTTGGGTCGGGGTCAGAGAACAGGAAAAGGCTCTGGAGGAGGCCACGCATGTGTCAGGTGAGACCTGGCCCTTTCCAGAGACATTTCCGGTCCTAGGGTCTAGTTGCCAGGGCTGCCCTGGGTCAGGACACAGAGGTCATCAGTCAGGGCTGGCAGGACAGCCACATCAGGCCAGTTCAGAACCAGGGAATGCTGATGCCAGCAGGACACGCGGATGCTGGGTGGGCACAGCCACTTCAGGGTCTCTGGAAGTGACCTTGAGTGAGTCCAGTGAGGAAAAGACCATCACCTTGTCCAGAGCTGGTCATGGGTGGGCCGTGAGCACAAAGTGGTCCTCTCAGACTGCGGCAGTTCTTGGCCCAGATCTGGCCCTTCTCAGGCTCAGGTGGGCACAGATAGAGGCTGGGCAGCCAAGCCTTGCTCAGTGGTGGTTCTCCTGAGCCACTGGGTGCTGGTATGCCTGTGGCCGACCACCAGCAGCATTCAGCTGTTCACGCCTTGTATGCTGGCCAGAGAGGAGGTGGCACTGGTGGGCCTGGGATGGGCCTGCAGGGCACAGCTGTGGAGGGGGCAGGATGTAGTCACCCTCTGTCTTAGTCCCTCCATGTTGCTGTGACAGCATGCCTGAGGCTGGGTGATTTGCAAAGAAGAGGGAGTTTTTGGCTCATGGTCTGGTGGCTGGAAGGTCCAAGGTTGGGCAGTTACATCTGGTGAGGCCCCACTCGTGGGGGAAAGTGGAGAGGGGGTGAGTGTGGGCAGAGGACATGTGGCCGGAGAGGGAGGGAGAAGGAGAGGCCAAGGGAGCTGACACTTAACAGCCCACTTTCCAGAAGGAATTCAGTCCTGTGAGAACTCACCCACTCCCACCAGTGGCCGTTAATCTATTTTTTTGTTTGTTTTTTGAGACAGAGTCTCACTCTGTCATCCTGTGTAGAGCGCTGTGGCATTGCAGCTCACAGCAACCTCAAACTCTTGGGCTTAAGCGATTCTCTTGCCTCAGCCTCCCTAGTAGCTGGGACTACAGTCACCCACCACAACACCTGGCTATTTTTTTGTTGCAGTTGTCATTGTTGTTTAGCAGGCCCAGGCTGGGTTCAAACCCAGCCTGTATATGGCCAGTGCCCTACCCAGTGAGCTATAGCTCGGAGTCCTGATAATTTATTTATGAAGGATCTGCCTTCAGGCCCAAACACCGCCCAGCAGGTTCCCCTCCTACCACTGCCACTTGGGGGTTTTGGCTGGGGGCAGACCACACCACAGCAGCCTCCCTGCTTCTCTCCTAGGGCCAGTCTTTCCTGCTGCAGGAAGAAGGGGGTCCACACTCACGCACAGGAGAGGGTGAGTTGTCAAGAACAGCTTTTATGAGGAAGAGGGCGAAGCAAGGATGGGGTAACCAGGTCCTACCCTGGAAGCCTGGTGTCTGGCCTTGGGTGCACGGGGCTGGGCTGGCCTGAAGCTCCCCAACCTTGCCTTGATCTGCCTACTTGGGGTGGGAGGCAGACTCCAGAGAAGGCCCTTCCCAGACCTCATCAGTGTCCATCCCCCTCACTCCCGAGAGTTTCCAATCCTCAAAGTCCACGCCCTCAGTAGGCCTCCAACAACTGACCATAATTTCTTTCATTTCTATTACATTTGAGTCCCTGTTTTATGGAAATAATCTCAGCCCATTCAGAACCTGTAAGGATTTGAGATTTTTACATTCAAACTCTGGCCTCTTGCAACCTAAAAATGGCCTATAATGACACCACCCGATAGAACTTTCTGAAATTATGGAAATGTCCTACAAGCGATGAGGCTCAGTGTAGGAAGGACCAGGCACACATAGCTACTGAGCGCCTGGACTGGGACCGGCATGTCTAAGGAACTGGGTTTTAATGATTTTTTTTTTTTTTGAGACAAAGTCTCACTTTGTTGCCCTGGGTAGAGTGCTATGGCATCACAGCTCACAGCAACCTCAAACTCTTGGGCTTAAGCAATTCTCTTGCCTCAGCCTCCCATACATAGCTGGGACTATAGGCGCCCACCATAACACCCGGCTATTTTTTTGTTGCAGTTGCCATTGTTGTTTAGCAGGCCCTGGGCCAGATTCAAAACCACCTGCCTTGGTGTATGTGGCCGGTGCCCTGACCACTGAGCTACGGGCGCTGAGCAGGTTTAATGAATTTTAGTGTGGCTGGTGGATGCAGTATGGACTGTGCAAGCCTAGATTCTTAAAAGTGGTTGATTTGGAGTGGTGCCTGTGGCTCAAAGGAGTAGGGCGCCAGCCCCGTATCCTGGAAGTGGTAGGTTCAAACCCGGCCGCTGGTTGGCTTTTCTGCTGTGACCTCTCTCTCCTAAACATGGACATGTGGTCAGCAGGTGGGAAGGATCCAGGGAAAAACGGATTGCCCGTTAAGATGCCAGTACTGCCCAAACCAGTATGCAGATTCAGTGTGATCTCTATCAAAGTCCCAGTGGTATTTTTTTCAGAAATAAAGAAAACCATCCTAGAAAAGACACTCTATAGCCAAAACAACCTTGAACAAAAAGAGCAAATCGTGAGGCCTCACTTCACCTGACTTTAAGCCACATTACAAGGCCGTAGTAACCATAACAGTGGGGTCCTAGCACAAAAGCAGGGATACAGATCTACGGATCAGAACACAGAACCCAGAGATGAAACTATCCCCATATTACCATCTGAACTTCTGCAAAGCAGACAGAAACATATCGTGGGGAAAGAATCTCTGTTCAATAAATGGTGCCGGGGAAACTGGATGCCACACGTAAAAGACTAAAACAGGACCTGCATCTCTCACCACTCACAAAATCAACTCAGAGTGGATGACAGACTCAAGCGTAAGACAGGAAACTAAAAGAATTCTGAAAAAATATTTGAAAAACTCATAGACATTGTCCTAGGCAAAGAATTTATGAAGAAGACCCCAAAAGCAATCACAGCAACAACCAAAATAAAAAATGGGACATGATCAAATTAAAAAGCTTCTGTACAGCCAAGGAAATAATTGATAGAACAAATAGACAGCTTAGAGAATGGAGGGGTTTTTTGTTTGTTTGTTTTGAGACGGAGTCTTGCTTTATAGCCCTCGGTAGACTACTGTGGCGTCACAGCTCACAGTAACCTCAAGCTCCTGGCTTAAGTGATTCTCTTGCCTCAGCCTCCCAAGTAGCTGGGACTACAGGCGCCAGCCACAATGCCTGACTATTTTTAGAGATGAGGTCTTGCTCTGGCTCAGGCTGGTCTTGAACCCATGAGCTCAGGAATACACACACCTCGGCCTCCCAAGTTCTGGGATTACAGGCGTGAGCCACTGCGCCTGGCTGTAGAATGGGAGAAAACATTTGCATGCTATACATCCAGCAAAGGACTGATCACCAGAATCTACAAAGAACTCAAGCAAATCAGCAAGAAAAAAAACCAGGGTGGCACTTGTGGCTCAAAAGGGTAGGTCTCCAGCCCTATATGCTGGAGGTGGCAGGTTCAAACCCAGCCTGGCCAAAAAAAGAAGAAAAAGAAAAAAAATCAAACAACTCCATTAAAAAGTGGGCAAAGACAGGAACAGTCTATCCTTTTCAAGAAAGGATAGACTAATGGCAAACATGAAAAAATGCTCAATGTCTCTAATCACCAGGGAAATGCAAATCAAAACCAGAGTGAGATATCACCTAACTCCAGTGAGGATGGCTTTTATCAAGAAGTCCCCAAACAGGGAGGCACCCATAGCTCAGTGGGTAGGGCACTGGCTACATACACCAGAGCTGGTGGGTTCCAACCCAGTCCGGGCTAGCTAAAAACAACAATGACAACTGCAACAAAAAAATAACTGGTCGTTGTGGCAGGCGCCTGTAGTCCCAGCTACTTAGGAGGCTGAGGCAAGAGAATCGCTTAAGCCAAGAGTTTGAGGTTACTGCAAGCTGTGATGCCACAGCACTCTAGCGAGGGTGACATAGTGAGACTCTGTCAGAAAAAAGAAAGTCCCCAAACAACAGGCACTGATGTAGATGTAGAGAGCTGGGAACACTTACACACTGCTGGTGAGACTGCAAACTACAACCTCCATGGAAAGTAGTAAGGAGATTCCGTAGAGGAATGGACACCATGCTTGCAAGGACAGTTACTGATTCTTATCACATTAAAAGGAAACGCTGAGAACAGGACAGTCTCTGGCAAGCCTAGAGATGTTTTGCGACTTGAGAACAATCCCCCCAGTAACTCAGTGTTCCGGAATGAGATAATATTGGTGGCTCGTTAGTCAGCAGGTGTTAAACCTGGATGCTTGGTGCTCCTTCATGGGGGTTGTTGGGGAAAGAGCACATGGCAATCCTTACACATGTAGCCCATACATTATTACTTTAACTCTCCTCACCTGTTGTGTATAACCTTAATAAATAGCTGTTGCAGAGGGGCTCAGGGCTCTCCTGCACCTCTGGTTAGCCCACCTCTTGCAAAGCACTTCAATCTGTGTCCTGCCTGGTTTTTTTGTGCGGCACCAGGAGGCGTAGCGTCCCTGGCAGTGACAAGATTCCTCAAAGAACCAAAAGTAGACCTACTATTTGATCCAGCAATCCCACTACTGGGTACTTGCCCAAAGGAGAAAAGACATTTTATATAAAAAGATAACTGCGCTGGAATGTTTATGCAGGGGTCCTCAAACTTTTTAAACAGGGGGCCAGTTCACTGTCCCTCAGACTATTGAAGGGCCGGACTGCGGGCTCTGGGATGAGTCAGCTGCTAAGCAGGACAGGCAGCGGTGGCAAAAATACCTGGCGGGCCAGATAAATGTCCTAGGCAGGCCGCATGTGGCCCGCGGGTCGTAGTTTGAGGACTCCTGGTTTATAGCAACAAAATTCATAATTGCAAATATGTGGAAACAACTCAAGTGCCCATCAATACATCAGCAGATTAATTAAATGCAGTATATGTACACCATAGATTATGACTTCAGCTATAAAAAATGGAACTGGAGACCATTCTTCTAAGGGAAATATCACAAGAATGGAAAAACAAACACCACATGTACTCACTATTAAACTGAGCTAATTGATCAACACTTACATGCACATGTAGAAATTACACTCACTGGAAATGGAGCAGGTGGGAGGTGGGCGGAGGGAGGGATGGATGCACACCTAATGTGCACAGCGCACACTGTCTGGGTGACGGCCACACTGATGACTTTCACTCAAACTGTACAAAAGTAATTTATGCAACCAAAACATTCGTACCTCTGTAATATTCTGAAATTAAAATAAACAGCCATCCCAAGATTCATATGAAATCTCAAGAGTTCCCAAATAACCAAAACAATCTTAAAAAAGAACAAAATTGGTGAACTCAGACTTCCTGATTTCAAAACCTACTACAGAGCTATAGTAATAAAACCCGTGTGGTATTGGCATAAAGACAGACATGGAGCCTAAAGGACCAGAACAGAGAGCCCAGAAATAAACCCTCACATGTAGGGTCAAATGATCTGAGACAAGGGCCCTAAAGTCTGTAAGGAAAGGACAGTCTTTCCAACAAATGGTACTGGAAAACTGGATATCCACACGGAAGACAAGGAAGTTGAAACCTTAGTACACACCACATACAAACATTAACTCAAAATGCATCAAAGTCTGGAACAACAAAGCTAAAACTATAAAATTCTTAGAAGAAAACATAGTGGGGAAGCTTTATGACATTGGATGTGGCAATGATTTCCTGGATATGAAACCAAAGACACGGCCAACAAAAGAAAATTAGATAAATTGGACTACATCAAGATTTAAAGCTGTGGTGCAACAGAGGTCGCTGTCAACAGAATGAAGAGGGAACTCATGGAACAGAGAAAGCATTTGCAAATTACATATCTGATAAGGGATTAATATGCAGGATATATAAAAAGCTCTTACAATTCATCCAAAACCAAACAACCGGTTCCGAAGTGGGCAAAGGACTTGAATAGTTATTTCTTCAAAGAAGATACACAAATGGACAGGAAACATGAAACTCACTATAAGGAAAATGAGAATGAGACCCCAACCCCCAAGACACCCCCTGCCCATTGGGATGGCTATTCTCAAGGACGTGGTGCCCACGGTCTGCACCCTGGCGGCTCACAGGCTCCCCAGGAAGCGTCTCGGGGAGGGGGGGGGTGTGGACGTGTTGAACCACTGCTGCCACATTGTCACACTCCTGTGTTTTCATTCATTCCTTTGTTCCCTTTACACACAGGGCTAAGACCCAGCTTGGCCTCAAGGTGCTCTTAGGCTGGGGAAGAACAGTCTTTCACAAAAACTCACAACATAGCCCAGGTGTGAGCGAGTCAGGTGTCCCTGAGGAGGGTGAAGAAAGGCTCCTGGGAGGCTACTCAGGCCCGGATGGGGAGGAAAGGTGCAGTGGACCTTGACCAGGTGCTTGTAGGGCTTCCCTGGGGCAGCCCTGAGGCTGACTGGCCCAATCACAGCCCTCTGGCAGCTGCATCTGACAGAGTGGAGAGGCCGTCACAGTGCCCTGGGAAGTGGCTATGGCTCCTTTGTTATCTCTGCATCTCATCCATAGCTTTTATCTTTTTTATTGGCAGGGTAAGCGATTTGCTGTTATTGTCACTGGGCACTGGCCAGACAGGGCTGTTCATCTTGGTGGGAGCAGGGTGGGCTTTGAAATTCAATTTAAATGCTAATTAACTCCAGCTCAGGTGGATGTGACCACAGAGCATGGGGATTCCTGATGGACTCAGCTCTAGGAGGTATCTGCTTATGGCCCTGGGATCCAAAACTCAAGCTGTCCCCACTTTCACCAATGGTGGGGTGACAGAGGTCTTCCTACTGCTGACCTGTCCCTGGGACACCACTGCTGCTGACAGTTCGCGAGTGGTCAGGTTTACATGAGTGAGCTGGCAGGACAGGCCGCTATACAAGAGCATCTTGTGTGCTCACCCTGCTAGACCGGCTGGACCGGCTGGGGGCTGTCACACGGTCTGCAGCACCACCTCGTGCCATTGTGACTTTATAGATGAGGCTCTGCAGTCCCAGATGGCAGAGGAGGGGCTCAACTGCAGACGTGTCCGAGGGGTGCTGTCCCTTGGTACTGTGTTCGCACAGGTGAATGTGACCGTCCTGAAGGAGACAGTTAAGAAGGCTGAGAAGTCTGGGCACTGGTGACAGTGAGCTCCCAAGTTCCCCAGACACTGACCTTCAGGCCAGGACCTGCGCAGGGCCCTTTATAAACATAAAGAATATCAGAAGTGGGCGGTGCCTGTGGTTCAAAGGGGTAGGGCGCTGGCCCCGTACGCCGGAGGTGGCAGGTTCAAACCCAGCCTCGGCCAAAAACTGCAAAAAAGGGGGAAAAAAAAAAAGGAATATCAGAAGGTATGTCTCATTAAATCGTTATTGGGACATGTATGTGTGTGCACACACATGTATGATTTAACTCTTAGGTCACATTAACAGAGATACAGTGTGCATAGCAGAGGAGGTGATGATGTAACCTGATTAAACCACACCTGAGCTCTGAGATCACCAGTGCACAAAGACAGACACAGACAGATAGGGTAAACCCAGAATAGCGTAGGCTGGCCATCAGGTCTTGGGGAGAATATAAAGGAAATGAGGTATTTGAAAGTGATGCCCTATTTGAGGGACCCCTGGGGCAAAACTGGGCCTAAAGTGTCCTTCCAGCTCCAAGATTCCGTGAGGACAGTACATACAATTTAGTCCATTTCATGGGGGCTGTAACAGAATACCTGAGACTGACTGATTTATAAACAATAGAAATTTATTGTTCTAGAAACTGGGAAGTCCAAGATCAAGGTGCTGGCAGATTTGGGATTCAGTGAGGGCCCTGTTTCTGCTTCTGAGAGAGCATCTTGATACTGTGAGCTCTGCAGGGGAGGAATGCTATGTCCTCACGGGGCAGAGGGACAAAAGGGTGAAAGGGGACCACACTCTTCTATCAAGCCCTTTGTAGCCATATTAATGTATTTCTGAGGTCAGAGCCCTCGTGACCTAACCTCCTCCCAAAAGACCTCCCCTCCCATCACTGCTGCACTGGGGATGAAGTCTCCGGTATATGAATTTCAGGGGACACACTCAGACCATAGCAGGGATAATCTCCACTGCAGATTTTAGTTAATGAAAAGATTTGCCTTCAAGTGGATTACAAAGCCTTCAGATTTATGAAGTTTATGTAACTGGACTGATTTAAAAGTAAATGGTAGCACTGCATATAGGGGAGAATTGCAGCAAAAATGCAATTTGGGGGGTAGGTGGTAACTATGAAATAACAGGCAACTCACACCGAAAGGAACTCATCTGCTCCTGTGCAGCTCAGCTATGGCCGTGGATGTGAAGAGGGCAGGGCAGGGCCCTGGGGTGGAGGACAGTCCCCAAGACCCATCCAAGGGTGGCTGTCAGGCCTCAGTCTAACAGGCAACTCATTAAGTTTTTGAACCTTTCTGGACCTCAGCCTTTCTAATCTATAAAATGGAGATTCTAATAACTCCTTCTTGGCAAGGTTTTGTGGGATAGATGAGAGAATGCCTGTGAATGTCAGAGCCCTGTGCTGGGTATACAACTGGCACTCCATTAATGCTCCATGAATCTCAATGGTCAGAATGAGTCAGTACAAGCCTGGCCTCACGAGGTCATGCTCAGCCCCCTGCCCGTGGGGGTCACTCACTGTGCACGGGGCTGGCTTCCAGCTCTAGCCATGCACATGCAGCTCGTGTCTCAGCAGCCCCCACCCCAGGCCCTGCCTCCCCACTCGGCACAAACAGTGGACATCCAACAGCAACAACAGCCTTCTCAGGCCCTCTCCCTACACTGACCCCTGCCAGGAAAGGGAGATGCTCTGGGGAAATGGGGAAGTGGGAGAGCTCCAGCACATTGCCTGAGCAGGGCAGGGCAGGCCGGATCCTGGCTCTTTGACCTTCGGGTCTGTGGTAACCGGCAAGAAGTCACCCATCAGTGTGGAGCCTGGTCTGGCAGAGGAAGCTCCGAGGGAGGCCTGCTTACTCATCCCAACACCCCACCCGAAGCAGGACACCCGGCCCAGGTCTCCCCAGCACAAGTGAAGGGTCAGTCTGGGTGGCTTGAGGCCGCTCCCCCTGCCTGTTATCTTTGTGGGTGTGGCCCCAGGGATTGTCCCAAGGCCTGGAACAGAGTCTCCCTCATGGCCTCAGAAGGAACCAACCCTGCTCCTGGTGTTACAGTCTCCCAGGTGTGCTGCTTGGTCACAACAGCCCCAATACACTGCCCACTGGTATTGACCAATTGCACAGCGAGGCACCCATGACAAGGGTCTCAGGTAGCAGGCACACAAAGAGCAGGTGCCAGAAGGACACTGACAAGGGCCACTAGAGTGACTTTGGCTATTGCCTACATGGCTTGAGATTGGCCCTACCAAAGGCTATGCAGGAGAAAGGGGAACCATCTGACCCTGCCCCCCTCTGCAAGGCAGCCCCTCCCTGCACAGGGGAAGACATAGCTGCAGGGTGGGGAGAGCTGTGGTCTAAGTTGGCTCTCCCGGGAGGCCTGCCTGACCTGGCTCCTCCTTCACCCACCTAACACCGGTGAGTGGGCTACAGGATGCCAGCCACGGGGGCAGGTCTCCAGGCCCAGGGGATAGGGCTTCAGGCTTTGCAGAGCTGTGGCCTCCACCATCCCAGGACACAGCTGACCTGCTCAAGCCTGGCAGTGTCGGCCTGCTTTCCTGTGCCTTGGAGGGGCCCTGGGAGCCTGGTCTGCTCTCTGGGTGGGCCTTGGGACAGCAACCTTGAGTCCAGTCAGTGCCTGCAGGATACTACGAGGTGCCACATGTACCTTGGGAACCTTGTGGGTGGTGAGTCAGACTGAGACGTTCCCACCCTCCGGGACTGCCATTTGGGTGGAGAGACAACAGACACAAAGCCATCATGGCAGCAGGTTCAAGGTCATGACAACCTAGAGCGCCTCACATAGCAGCCCCTCCCTTCATGCTCCCAACCTCCCAGAGCTGAGGTACTGGCGGTGATTTTGCTCACCATCTTGTGTGACGCAGGGAAGCTCCAGCCTAGCCAGCCCTCAGATCCCAGGGCAGGGACTGAACAGGCTGGAGATGGTGCTGAGAAAGTGCCGGAGCCAGGGAGGCGTGAGGGGGGCAGGAAAGACAGATGCCTCTGTGACAAGGATGGCATTATGGGCCAGCCAAGGACTGTCATCCTGACAGTGCTGGCTCCTGACTCAGTCTGCCAGCCAAGATGTGAAATTTGCCAGCTGGATGTGTCCTGAGCCCCAGGGTCACCCTGGCACTGGGTATAGGCATTTATCTGGCTGGCAGAACCTGGGGTGTCCTTGTCCCTGTCCCAGACACACCTTGGGGAGCATGAGCGGGTGGCAGGTGCTCTGATTTATGGCATATTGTTGGACGCCCCTAGGCAGTGAGGGTCTGGAAGGAGGCCTTGCATCATCTTGGGGGAGAGAACCCCAGTGCTGTGGGAAGGGAACATGATTTGGAGAATCCTGTTGACTTGTCCAGAGTCAGGGATACCTGTGGGGTCTATGGAGGCCCCTTAGTGAGGGGAGGCAGGAGCCCATCTTGATGCCCACCCCCCCCATAATCCCACTCTGCATCTGCCTTCCACCTCCTTCCTTAGGCCCCAGCTCCCTTGGTCGCTGGCCCTACCCTTCTTTGGCTGTGGGCAAGGTGCTTAGGTGTCTGTTGTCTGCTGGGCCAGGACCATTCTTCTCTTCCCCCTCCCATGGGGCAGAGGGAGTTTTGAGAGACTAAGAGCCAAGGTCCCTGAGGGACACTGTGGTGGGCCCAGCCTCCCCTGGGCAGCAAGCAGCTCTCCTGGGAGGGGTCTTCTGGAGGTTAGAGCACAATGGCTGTGCCTCCCTGATGGTCTCAGGCTCCACACCCCCCTGGGTTGTCCCACACCTCCCTCCTAGCCCCAGGTCTCCAGAGCCAGGGTGGGCCCACATCCAGGCACAGAGGGCTCCAGCCTAGGGCCTGTCCGCTCTCACCAAAGGTTCTGCGCTCAGAGTTGCCCTGGTTTAACTGGTCAGCAGACATCTTGAAATCACTGGTGTCCAGGACCCCTGACTAGTCCCATACCCTGGGTCCTATGAAGGGGCAAAGTCCAGGCCCAGGGAGAGGCCAGGGAGGCTACTGCGGCTTCAGCTGCCCATGAGCCAGCCCCAGGGTCTTTGTTCTGACTCCTTGTTTGTCTTGGAACAGAGTTGGGGGAGCAGAGGCCATGGGGTTGAGCTCTCTGCCATCAGGGTGGGGAATACAACAGGGCCAGCCCAGCGACAGGGACAAGGCTCGGGAAGCAGATCACCCCTGTCTGGGGGCCAGAGCCACAGAGATGCTGTGGAGTGGGCAGGGACCGCCTGGAGGTGCCAGCAGTGGGTGGCAGGCCAAGGCCTCACTGAGGATCTGTACTCCGTGGCCCCCACCACCTTCCCCTCCCCTACACCCCCTCCACTAGTACGCAGCCTGAGGACTTTCTATTTTCTTTCTTGCTTTTTTTTTTTTTTTAGAGACAGAGCCTTACTTTGTCATCCTTGGTATAATGCTGTGAGGTCACAGCTCACAGCAACCTCCAATTCTTGGGCTTCGGCGATTCTTTTGCCTCAGCCTCCCTAGTAGCTAGGACTATAGGCACCCACCACAATGCCTGGCTATTTTTTTGTTGCAGTTTGACCAGGCTGGGTTCGAACCTGCCACCCTCGGTATATGGGGCTGGCACCCTATCCACTGAGCCACAGGCACCGCCCCTGAAGGCTTTCTAGAGCCCACATCATCCATGTCATTCCCTGGCTTGGAACCCTCCTGCCCCTGCTGTGTTAGGGTCGACCCTAAGCGCCCAAGCCAGAGTGCGATGCCCCCCAAGGTCTGCCCAACGCCAACCCCTTCAGCCTCATCCCTGTTAGTGGCAGGACTTGCCTCCACCTCAGGGTGGTAATGTCCTCTCGCAAGTCCCCGGCCTCCTCTTCTGTCCCCTCCATGCCACCTTCACAACCTCAGAATATCTCTGTTGCTGCCACAAGGGCTTCTAGAGTTCTGAGGCAGTGTGGCTGTGTTTGGGATGAGGCAGCAGGGAAGAGCCCAAGTCAGACAAGAGCCTGTGGGTTGAAGGAGCGTCACTGGAGTGACCTGAGTGGGCCCTGGTGTCCCCCTACGTTACCAGGTACCCTCAGAGCAGAGGATGGTAGGAGACATTGGGACCTGTGGTCTTGACTCTAGACTCTCCGTGGCCTCCTAGGGAGCTGCTGGCCACTCTGCTGCCAGTACCCAGAGCATGGCAGGCTTCCTCAGGCACTGGGACCCCCCAACCACATTCAGAACTTCACAGCACGAGCTGATGCTACGTGACACAGGAAAGGGGACTGGCTCCCCTGGGCAGGTGGACAATTATCTGTGGACCAAACCACAGATCATATGAATGCCAGCAGGGAGAGTGGTGGCCGTGGGCATCCCTCATGGCCTCCAGCTGCTGTGGGGCAAAGGCTGACCTTCTGCAGCACCTGTAAGTGTGAGCCCAAAGCGGAGGTCTGAATAACTGTCACAAGTCTCTGCAGTGCTCACATTCCCATTTGACCCTTGGAAAAGCAGGATCTCTGAAAACCAGACAGAGCCAGAAGGAGGGAGCTGGGATTCCCACCTGCACCCATTTCATCCCCCAGCACCTGCACCGAGGGGGACTGGCAGGAGTCTGGTCCAGCCTCTCTGCCCCTTCTGTGTCCCCAGGAGGCCTGTGGGGAGCTGGCCCTCCTTTCTCAGCAGCCTCAGTCCTGACGTTCCTCCTTCCCTCACATCAACAGAGACCCCGGGCTCTCTGTGGCTCAGTACCAGGCCATAGTTTTGGCTGGAGGCTGACCTTCCCTCAGGGCGTGTCTGGAGAGCTCTGCTCTCTCCAAGGCCCTCCTGGGCCCATGTCCTGTGTCCAAGACCCCCCTTCAGAACCCCACTAGCGCCCAGAGGCTCCTCAGCCAGCTCTAGAGACTGGGAGTCTCAGCTTCCTCCCACACTCTGCCAGGCAACTTCAGGTCGGAAATTTAGAAACATTCCCTTTTGAGTCAGTTTCTTTTTTTTTTTTGAGACGGAGCCTCAAGCTATCCCCCTGGGTAGAGTGCCATGGCATCACAACTCATAGCAACCTCCAACTCCTGGGCTCAAGCGAGTCTCCTGCCTCTGCCTCCCAAGTAGCTGGGACCACAGGCGCCCG
>CAUYQV010158582.1:0-15722 GCA_963574575.1 Galagoides demidoff | reverse complement strand
TCGCTTGAGCCCAGGAGTTGGAGGCTGCTATGAGCTTTGATGTCATGGCACTCTACCCAGGGGGATAGCTTGAGGCTCCGTCTCAAAAAAAAAAAAAAAAAAGATCAGTTAGGAATCTGTCTTTGTGCAGAAAGAAGTGTGGTTTATAATTTTAATTACTGATGCAAGCAGTCTTGCTATAACACTCTAAACTATATTGAGCTTGTTGAAGTTATTGCATAATGAGGATTAGGTGAGAATGTACCTAGTTATCTACCCAGATTTTCCTCTACACAAAGAATTTGAGATGCCTTTTAGGAAATGCAGAAAGGCAGAGGCAATATAATATAGACTGACGTTTTTAGAGGGAGAATGGTTTCTAAAATCTATTCAAAAAAAAATAATAGTTAAGATCCTGAAATTATTGACTAACAATTCCCTGGGCTCCAAAGAGGAGCTAACCTAAAATGCAACAAGAAGAAACAAGCTTATATTTTTCTTCCAGGGAAAGTGGAGAGAGTGAAGTGATGAAGCCAGGACTGGGAGATGTCCCAGATCAATGGGTTGCTCAACAGTCTTGCTCATACAATCCCCCTGCATAGATTTCTTCTTCTCAGATTGAAGGAAAGCAAACGAAGAGTCCTTAGAATGAGGAAGCATTATCACAAGGAAAAACTACAGATCTGGAAGTATGAGGAAATATGGCAAATATTATTTTATTTTTACTTGCCTCTAGAATGGGTACCCAATCTGAGAGGTGCTATTTTTCCAATCTGAAAATTTTCAATATCCCACTGTCAGATTTATCTGCTTCAGGAAAAATCTTTATCACCTCAGATATAAATCAAGGAAGCTTTCAGGCTGCACAAACTATGACCTTATAATTACATTCAGAAAAATACGTCCCCAAATTCTATCACATTATATATTCACTGGGGAAAGAGATGAGAGGAAATTAATGGAATTGAGAAAATGAAGACAAGATTCTGAGACTCTACATGTCCCAAGCAGTCAAGAATAGTCACTGGCTATTTATCAAACATCACACCTACTAAATTTCACCTGGAATTCAGTTTCTAAGGAAAATGAAATCCTCCTATCATCCACCAACACCCTTAGTCCTAAGGTGTCTGATCTGATCTGGGGATCTCAACCCTTTGAGAGCGAATATTTCCCTTTTAATAACAATATTTTCTGTGGCTTTTTTAGCTTTCCAGACAGAAAAACCAAAGATAATCTATATACATAATTTAAAGGTAAGTAAAATAGTAATTTATAATAAAACACTTCTGATATTAAAAAAATACTTTGAAATATGAGACAAATCTTTGCCATGTGCACTTTTCCCAGCAGTGAAAGCCATCTGACACCCCTGGCTCAGATCTCTACAATGCCAGTGGCACTGCTCCTCAATCATGATGACAACCAAATCCTCCTCAGTGAATTTCTGGAAGGCCCTTGTCATCCCTGTGGAGACTACTGATCTAGCTGGTTTGCAAGAACCATTCGTAAAAACAGAACACACTTAGATATCAGCTCTGCCATCTTTGGATGGAAGTCCCTCTCTGCAAGGCAAGGCACCCTACATTACTCAATCACTGCTTCTCTTGCTCTAACTGCTAAACTCATCTTGTCCCTTAGTTAACTCTAAATAAACATGGTGAAAACAGTGTCAGTAGTAAATGAAAATATCAGGGTGAAAAGTATAACTTCAGCTGGTCAAAATTGTTAAATCAATATGACACCACATATTTGAATATTTCCAAATATAGGTCTTTCATCAGATATCTAGACAATGACATCCACATAATCATCCACAGATGATTGAAGGATTTTTCATCTAGATTTTTTTCATATTTGATGGACCAAAGTGCAAGTGTACATCTGATGCTGATCGGTATATAGTACATCTGACCCTGGAATATACAGCCCTCACACACAGAAGAGGACTGCCCCTGGGATCCAGAGCCCTCACACATGGAAGAGGATTGCTTTCATAGGAAGAAGTTTCTGTTTTCATAACGTTTTCTGATCACCTATTCTCCAACATAACCTTACCTTCTTTGAAATATGTTACAGTCCCAAGATAGCATTCATTCAGCTATTCTTGTATTCATTCATTATTCAGAGCTTTACTGGAAACCTTGTAAAAGTCAGTTACTCTTTGAGTCACACAAAATTAATAATATGACACTTGTCTGCAGGAAGCTCTCACTCATATTTATGAGGCAGACATGAATAATAATTATAACAGGCTTGGAACCCATAGCTCAGCAGTTAGGGCACCAACCACATACACTGAGGCTGGTGGGTTCATACCCTACCTGGGCCTGCCAAACAACAATGTCAACTACAATAACACAAAAAATAGCTGAGAGTTGTGGCAGGTGCCTGTAGTTCCAACTACTTACAAGAGAATTGCTTAATTGTTTGAGGTTGCTGTGAGCTATGATGCCATGGCACTCTACCAAGTGTGACATAATGAGAGTCTGTCTCCAAAATAATAATAATAATTACAACAAACATTGTTTCAATAACATAATTATATACTACAGTCAGTATTGACAAAAGATGTTTAGGGTAAAGGTTTTGGAGTCAGCCTCCAGGGTTCAAATCTCAGTCCTTTTATTAATATATGTGACCTTAGGAACATATATTAATAAGCTTTCTATACTTCACCTTCCTCAGATGTAAAATAGGAATAATACTAGAACCAATAATTTTATGTACTGTTTTTTTTAATTGTTAGATGAAAAAAGAAATAATTTGTCTTTCCTTTTTTTTTTTTGAGAAAGTATCACTCTGCTGCCCTAGGTAGAGTGCTGTGGCATCATAGCTCACAGCAACCTCAAACTCTTGGTCTCAAGTGATCCTCTTGCCTTAGACTCCCCTGAAGCTGGGGCTACAGGCACCAACCACAATACATGGCTACTTTTTCTGTTTTTGGTAGAGATGGAGGTCTCACTCTTGCTCAGGCGATGAGCCACTATGCCCAGGTGAAAGAATTTTATTTTGATATACTGAAATGTAGCATTTCAGTAGGATTTTCTGCAGGTTTTTCTCATTATCCCAAATATTTATACAGTTTTCCAAAATAAAGTTATCCTCTCCCAATTCATTTGCCAGTTATTGAGTGCTCTGGGCAAGGCTAAAAATACCATTTAAAGATGGTGAAGCAATCATGTTAGCCATGAAGAAGAGAATTAGATAAATGTTAAGAGACTTTTTATTCTTGTTCACCAATGTGCCTCTGGGATAGTGCCTGATACATGGTAGGAACTCAATGATTACTTGCTAAATTAGTGACTTAATGAATGGATTATTATTTAGACACAAATATATATGTATAGATATAACAAAATCTTTATTGACACAAAAATCTCTTAGCTGTTAAGTGAAAATAGTCGCAAAACAGAAGAATACAATCTATGCTTTTTGCCTTTTAGCTGTTAACCTATTTATTCTGAGAAATTGCACACCAAAATGGTAGGAGCATTTATCTCTTAGTGATGTTATGATGATTGACTTTGCTTTACTCTTTGTAATTTACTGAATTTCACTACATCTTTTTGCAATAAAGATGTGCTGCTTTTATAAACAGAAAAATAGAGCATAATAACACTTATTTAACTGAACAGTAATGAGTAGCTAAATGGCCAAAAGAAAAGAGAAAAAATTGTGATAAAGGGCAAAATTATTCATTCACAAACAGATCATTCACAAATAGTCCAGAACTGGCTGTGACACAAACTTTTGAAAATTATATATTGTTAACATTTTTACTTTCTCAGTAGCTAATGATCTCACTGCCTGCTTTATGTACCCACTTTGGTTACTGTAGAGCTAGTCTTGCTACTATAGTCTCACCTTTAAGAATTTATTATTGCTAGTCTATACTAATTGACCATTTTCAATTTGTCTCTTCCATCTTGGCTTAAAAACAGAGCACTGAAGGTTGAATTTTTTTTTTATCCCTTGCAGTTACTTTTCTGTGTATTTTAGAGCTTCCCTGTAACATAAGTCAATCAATATCTTTATCCTTATTTACAATGAAAGAATGAATTAACTAAGTCCAAGGCTTTCTGGCAGTACAATGGTTTAAAATTCCCAAAGGTTTGCTGCCCATTTTCTGCTAACAAAAACAGAGTTGCATGACTTAGCTCGTAGGTTGAGGGGAAAGTGTAATTAGTATGAAATGACAAGTCAACTATGAATAAACTGTAGCAAGGTGAATTTGCATCTGAAGAATTCTTCTATTAAAAGTCATGCGCATTCTATAAAAGAGGGCTAGATTTAACCCTCTCAGTTACTGGCCTGTTGAACACAATAGCAATATAGTGACCTGGATGGAACATCGAAGGAAGATCCATTTTCTTTGTAAAACTCAGAATCTTAACTGAAATTTTCAGTGCATCAGGCCACACGAGGACAGCTTGACGAAGCAACAAATGCTGCTCTCCGTCTGTCAGCGGAAGCAGCAGTTTTGACAGTTCATGGCATATTTTGCAGATCTACTGAGACCTAGGAGATTATATTAAAGGAAAGATTTAGTCCTGTTTCTATGGAAACTATAACTACTCTGTAAGCCTGTTAAACAAGACAGTTTGCAATATGGCATCTTATTCAAGATGAATAGTCTTTGCAATATATCACTGATAAACTTTTCTATCTGGATTTTAAAATCTGCCTGAAAAACTCCTAAATCTGTGATGACTCCACAAGAAAAGGATCAGCCATCCACAGTACAAACAAGCTCCACTGCACTCCAGTTTATAGCCTGGGAAATCAGAACGGCCTCTACAGCAAAATAAAAGAAATTCTGCCCAGAACCCTGGAATGACATTTTCACGTTGAACAACTGATAACACATTAGCATTATCTTAACTGGCCTTTATTTGTATTTCCTTTAATTTCTCACATTTCTTCACTGCAAGGAGATTAGTGCCCTTAAAATTAAATTAGCTTAAGGCTTTAAAAAAATAGAAAACATATGTTATCTCTTCTACCTACCAGTTGAGAATATTTATGCACACACACTGTTCTTTCACCAGCACTTATAAACTCCTGTATAGAAACTAAAAAAAAAATATTAACACAGTAGCAATATCACCCAACATTTTTATTGAACAACAGCTATATTACAAATATTGTGCTTAATGTTTTACATGAATTATCTCATTTAATTCTCACAACAGCTCTGTGAGAGCTATTTTGATTAGCCCCAAAGCACAGGGGAACAAACTCAAGATTCTTGAGGGCAGGAACCTCGGCCAGTGTCATATAGCTGGCAAAAACAGAATTAAAAGTTCAGTCTTTCTTATTCAGAATCCTGTGATCTTGTCACTGTGCTATTCTGCCTATTGCTAAATTGATAAATGATTAATTAATGATGTAACTCCTTTGAGCTTGCTTCCTCACCTCTAAAACAAATGGAGATGACCCCTACCTCACAGGATGCTTGTATTGAATCTGTGGTTTAGTTTATAAGCCTCAAAGAACTATAAAAATGTTAGCAGTGACATTATTATTGATTCTCTCCTTTTCAAACCAGACACCATTTGCATACACCCAAAAGACAGTGTTTGAACTTTTTTATTTTGTAAATGTAAGTTGCTTTTAACAGCAATGTCTTGAGAGCATCACACAGACAGTGAATGGCAAAGAAATATTAGTATGAGTAAATTGGACATTAGCCTTAAGGGCAAAGTAGTTGTTTTATATACTATTTTATTTTATCTATGTAGCAAGTACCTGCAGATCTGAAGACCAGAGTCTTCATAAGTCAAATTTAGTTAACATCACAAAGCAAAGGGGGACCACACTGTTCCTGTATTCCTTGTGGAAGAACTGAGTTTCTGTTGCTTAAGGAAGCTCAGGACAGAGCTGTGAATACAAGCAGCCCATGAGCACCACAGCAACATGTGTTAATTACTTAATGATAGTGATATGTGCCCTTTTACAAACAGGTGCTTGAGTGCTACATTCTGCCTTTTATTTCTGGCAACAGCCAGCTCTAACAAGAACTGTCCTTCTTTGTAGGCCATCATGCTGTGAAGGTGCTGGGATGGAACCAGAGGACCACAGACCTCCACAGTTACAGCTCACTCCTGCTGAGCTGCATGGGACTGTGACGCCATAAACACGGTGACAGGACCAAGACAGCTGATACGGTAGGCAGTCAATCAGATCCAGTTTCAAGTTCCATCTCCACCACTAACTTGGATGGTCTTAGACAAACTAACCATTGTACATCTTGGTTCCCTAGCTTATAAAGTAGAAATAATAATAATAACTGTGTTGAGGGTAAAAAGAGATGATTACAGGAATGGTATGGAGAAAAGGCTCATTGAATGCTGTATGTTTTTCTCGTGCAAACTTTCATATTTAGAAACCTCAAAATTAATATTTTTATTGCTTCCCTGCCTTTGCAAATCAGATACCTCCTATCCTGGAGGGACTACCATGTACATGAATAAATAAAATATCAAAAAATGCTTTTAAAGTAGTGTTTGATTTTCCTCTGTTGTTCTTATCAGGCATCCTCTATATTTCTAGATAATATGAAAATTAGGAGAGATGACCCAGAATTCATAGAAATACCCAGCACATAGCAGATATTTAATAAATATCCATTAAATTAGTAAGTTAATGAAAAGCGTAACTAAAACTTTGTTTGAGGGGAGAAAGAAGATGGCCGACAAGAGGAAACCTTTGCCAGAGGCTCCTTACCGGGAGAGATTCTGGACAGATTTGGTCTCTGAAACTGAAGGAGGGGAGCTAAGATAGGAAAGAAGACAAGACAAGTACACATTGTCTCAGTTGTGGCAACCTGTGACTCCAAGAAAGAGGATACTAGAAAACCCATCACTACGAGGACAAGAGACCCCCTCCCAAGCAGGAGGGTCACTGTAGGCTTTCTGCAAGCAAATAGAGGACAAAAGCCCTCTCATTTTACCCCATGGGTAAGAGCCGCTCAACACTGGGCCCCCTCCTCCAGGGAGATCCCATCTGTGAGTCTAGGCATCATCTTATCCAGCATAGAACTGAACAAATACTCTCCCCGCAATTTGGAACTCTCAGTCCACCCTTCCCCCTTTGCCTGGCAGTCTGAGGTCTACCCCCAGCAGAGCCCAGAGTGTATGGCCACTCCCTAGGAGGTCCAGGCATTATGTGGACAGCAGCATGGAAATAGTGACTCAAGTGGAAACAGGGTGGCCCAGGAAGATAGGGATGTTTGGGAGAGAGAAATGCACAACATTGTGCTGTGGGCAGTGGTGCTGAATTTCCCAGGCAGGCCGCTGACACCTGGTTAGGACTTCCAGGGGCAGGAGTGCTGACCCCTGTTCAGACTTTCAAGGGCAGAGCCACCAACACCCCATTTTGACTTTCAGGGACCAGGGGAACTGATACCCAGTTTGGATTTACAAAGGTGGAGGTGCTGATGCCTTTGTCCTGACTGTGGCCAGTAATCTTTCCTGAACTGGTGTTTCACTGAAGGAGACCAGGCTTCATCCCCTTGGGTATGCTGAATGGAACTGTCTGTGGATCTCTACTATAAGGTAGTTGAAGACCCACTGAATTCCTATTGAGCAGTGATTATACTGTCTGGGTCCACCTGATTAGAATTCTAGGCCTGAGCTGTTCACCTGGGGTCCCTCCAAGGTTGAGTGCAGTTCTTTTAGAGTGGGAAAGAGCTGAATCTCCTTCACCAGCTATTGCTGGTGTGGGGCAGGGCACCATAGTTTCTTGTATCTCTCTCTAGCTGAGATTCCAGCCTAATACTGTGACTCCTTAGAGAGCAGATTGCTTGTATCTCTCCATAGCTGATATTCTAGCCTAATACTGTGACTCCTTAGGAGGTGGCTCCTTAAGTGGCTCAATTCAGAACAGAGCCAGCTTGTGCTCTCTTCCTAAGGAAGTCTTCAGAGTTTCTGGCTTCAGCTCTAAAAGGGGCCTTTGTAAGGCTGTAGGGGAAAAGCCACAGTCACAAGCCCCAGCTCATTGATTAAGGGTGGATTAACTCTACTTTCTGGGGTACCCAATCCAATATTACCCTAGGACTTTTAATAGCCAATATCAGAAAATACTCATGGTATGGAATCAGCAGAAAAATTCTGGAAACATGAATAATACTGAATACACATTCTTCTCATCAGCCCATGGATCATTCCCCAAAATTGATCATATCTTACCACACAAGACTAACCTCAGCAAATTTAAAAGAATAGAAATTATTCCTGGTATCTTCTCAGACCATCATGGAGTAAAAGTTGAACTCAACAGCAACAAGAATCTTCGGACTCAAACAAAGTCATGGAAACTAAATAACCTTAAGCTGAATGGTAGCTGAGTCAAAGACAAGGTTAAGAAGGAGGCACCGCCTGTGGCTCAAGGAGTAGGGCACTGGCCCCATATGCTGGAGGTGGCAGGTTCAAACCTAGCCCCTGCCAAAACTGCAAAAAAAAAAAAGAAGATTAAGGAGTAAATCACCAAATTTTTAGAACAAAATGACAATGAAGACACAAATTATCAAAACCTGTGGGATATTACAAAGGAAGTCCTAAGAGGGAAATGTATAGCATTAAAAGCCTTCATCAAGAAAATAGAAAGAGAGAAAGTCAACAATTTAATGGATCATCTAAGCAACTAGAAAAAGGAAAAACATTCCAACCCCAAACCCAGCAGAAGAAAAGAAATAACCAAAATTAGGGCATAATTAAATGAAATTGAAAACAGAAGAATCATTCAGAAGATCAACAAATCCAAAAGTTGGTTTTTTGAAAATATTAACAAAATTGATAAACCTTTAGCTAACCTAACCAGAAATAGAAAAGCAAAATCCCTAATACTGTCAATCAGAAACAATAAAGGAGAAATAACAACATACACCTCAGAAATCCAAAACATCCTCAATGATTACTACAAAAAACTCTATGCTCAGAAATACGAAAACCTGGAGGAAATGGACCAATACCTGGAGGCACGCCACCTTCCTAGACTCAGCCAGAAAGAATTAGAAATTCCGAATAGACCTCTATCAACCACCAAAATAGTATCAGCTATATGAAATCTCAAAAAAAAGAAAAGTCCCAGACCAGATGGTACTTTATATCAGAATTCTACAAAACCTTCAAAGAGGAACTAGTACCTATATTACACAACCTTTTCCAAGACAGAAAAAGAAGGAATACTTCCCAACACATTCTATGAAGCAAATATCACCCTGATCCCCAAACCAAGAAAGTACTCAACAAAGAAAGAAACTATAGATCAATATCATCAATGAATATCAATGCAAAAATATTCAATAAGATCCCAGCAAACAGAATTCAACAACACATCAAAAAAATTATATACCATGATCAAGTTGGTTTTATACCAGGGCTACAAGGTTCGTTCAACATACATAAATCTATAAATATAATATATCACATAAATACAATAAAACACAAAGATCATATGATTCTCTCAATTGATGAAGAAAAAGCTTTTGATAATATCCAGCATCCTTTCCTGATCATAATACTTAAGAAAATAGGCTTAGACGGGATATTTCTTAAACTGATATTTGCCACAGCAAACCCACAACCAGTATTATATTGAATGGAGTAAAATTGAAAACAGGTCCACTCATATTTGGAACTAGACAAGAATGCCCTTTGTCTCCACTGCTATTCCACATACTAATGTAAGTTTTAACCATCATAATCAGGCGAGAGAAGGTAATCGAGGGTATCCAAATACAGTCAGAGGAGATCAAACTCTCACTCTTCACAGATGACATGATCTGTGAAGTCCCTGGGAAAACCCCAGGGACTCAACTATAAAACTCTTACAAGTGATCAAGGAGTACAGCAGCATCTCAGGATACAAAATCAATACTTACAAATCAGTTGTTTTTATATATACCAATGATAGTGAAGCTGAAAATATAGTCAGGAATTCTATTCCTTTTAAAGTAGTGTCAAAGAAGATGAAATATCTGGGAATATACTTTTAAAAGGACCTGAAAGATCTTTATAAAGAGAATTATGAAACTCTGAGGAAAAAAATAGCTGAAGATGTTAACAAATGTAGAAACATACCATGCTCATGGCTGGGAAAATCTACATTGTTAAACTGTCCATACTACCCAAAGCAATCTCCAGATTTAATGCCATCCCCATTAAAGCACCATTGTCATATTTTAAAGAACTTGAGAAAATAGTACTTCCTCTTATATGGAATCAAAAGAAAACTCAAATAGCCAATACATTACTCAGAAATAAAACCAAATCAGGAGATATTACGTTACCAGACTTCAGGTTATGCTATAAATCTATAGTGATCAAAACAGCATGGTACTGGTGCAAAAACAGAGAGGTAGATATATGGAACAGAATAGAGAAGCAAGAGATGAGCACAGCCACTTATCATCATTTGATCTTTGTTAAGCCTATCAAAAGCATTAAATGGGGGAAAGATTCCCTGTTTAACAAATGGTACTGGGAGAACTGGCTGGTGACCTGTAGAAGACTGAAATTGGACCCTTACTTTTCACCATTAACAAAAATTGATTCTCACTGGATAAAATATTTAAATGTAAGACATGAAACTATAAAAATATAAAAGAGAATGCAGGGAAAACACTTGAAGAAATTGGCCTGGGAGAATTTTTTATGAGGAGGACCCCTCAGGCAGTTGAAGCAACACCAAAAATAAATTAGTGCAATCAGATCAAACTAAAAATCTTCTGCACGGCCAAGAGCACAGTAAGTAAAATAAGCAGACAACCTTCAGAATGGGAGAAGATGAGAAGATATTTACAGGTTATGTTTCTGACAAAGGTCTGATAACTAGAATCCACAGAGAACTCAAACTAATCAATAAGAAAAGAACAAATAAGCCTATTTCTTTGTGAGCAAGAGATTTGAACAAAAGCTTCTCTGAAGAATATAGGTGCATGGGCTACAAACACATGAAAAAAATGTTCATCATCTTTAATCATCAGAGAAATGAAAATCAAGACCACTTTGCGACATCATCTAACCCCAGTAAGATTAGCCCACTTCACAAAATCTCAAAACTATAAATGTTGGTGTAGATATGGAGAGAAAGGAACACTTCTACACTGCTGGTGGGAATGCAAGCTAATACATCCTTTTTGGAAAGAAGTTTGGAGAATACTCAAGAAACTAAAAGTAGACCTACCTTTCGATCCTGTAATTCCTCTACTAGGTACATACCCAGATGATTGCACCAGAATGTTTACTGCAGCCCAATTCATAATTGCCAAGTCATGGAAGCAACCCAAGTGCCCATCACCCATGAATGAATTAAAAAATTGTCGTATATGTACACCATGGAATACTATGCAGCCATTAAAAAGATGGAGACTACAACTTTTATGTACACCTGGGTGGAGGTGGAAAATATTCTTCTTAGTAAAATATCTCAAGAATGGAAGAAAAAGTACCCAATGTACTCAGTACTATTATTAACCAATATATAATCACCTACACCTTCATACAAATGATAAAACATAACTATACTCCAGAAAGAAGGAGGGAAGAGGTGGGAGGGTAGTTGGTGGGACTTCATCTAATGTGTATCATGCAATGGTACATTTCACAACTATTAAGAATAGAGTATAAATGTCTCACCACAACAAAAAAGTAAGTGAGAAGATGGTTATTTAACAAGTTTGACATAACCTTTCCACATTGTATATCAAATCAGCACACTATACCCCGCAAATGCATTAATAAAAAGTTACGATTTAATTTTTAAAAATGATTTTTAAAAAAGAAATGTTTGAAAGTACATTTTGGTACAAAATTTTCACATATTTTGAGTGTCATCTAAAATATTTTTAAACTGGTAGAAATTTCACCTTGATCTAATAATAGATAAGAACAATTATTTTGACACCATAGTTTAAAATTATTATTTTAAAAATTAATCTTTACAGAGATTATGTATTTAACTAGAGAAATATATAATTAGGTAATTGTATTTTATCTTCTGACTTAAAAAAATTAGTCCCTTTATAAAATATGAATAATAATAAAAAGGTAATAAAATGAAAAAAAATCTTGGTTTCTTGGATTCACTAAAATATGTACTTTGAGACCTAAAACCAAAATTTAATTAAAAATCTTCTTATCAGTTGCTATTGTCAAAGTAAATTACCCTGTAGAGAAAGGAAAACCCTCTTTTCCTTTCTTTCTTTTTTTTTTTCTTTTGAGACAGAGTCTCATCATGTTGCCCTGGCATCACAGCTCACAGTAACCTCAAACTCCTCGGCCCAAATGATATTCTTTCCTCAGCCTCCCAAGTAGCTGAGACTACAGGCACCCGCCACAAGGCCCAGCTATTTTTTTGGCCTGGGCTGGATTTGAACCTGCCAGCTCCAGTGTATATGGTTGGTGCCGTAACTGCCTGAGA
The DNA here is from genome assembly GCA_963574575.1 of Galagoides demidoff. Classification (NCBI taxonomy): domain Eukaryota; kingdom Metazoa; phylum Chordata; class Mammalia; order Primates; family Galagidae; genus Galagoides; species Galagoides demidoff. Next base: position 3,317 of record CAUYQV010158582.1, on the reverse strand, counting down.
TATAGGTGCCAAGCCAGAAAACCCTCTTTTCAATCCACGAACTTGTGGCCAGTATTTCCTTCCATGACTACAACATGAAGCTAGACCCAGAGTCACAAGAATAACAAAGCCATGCAGACCTGGGAGATCTACCAATCAGACAAATTGACACCAATTTATATCTAGCTCTGCCTGTCTGTCTGCTGATGATGAAATATGATCGTGTGTGGCTTAACAACAGGGATGTGTTTTAAAAAATGTATCACGAAATTGTGTCTTTGTGCAAGCAACACATAGTGCAACTTACGCAAGCCTAGATGGTACAGCCTGCTGTATACATAGGCTTATGTGTGACCCACTGCTCCTAGGCTACAGGCCTGGACAGCGTGTCACTGTACTAAATCCTGCAGGCAATTGTAGCACAGTGGTAAGTGTTTACATATCTAAATACTATACATCTAAACATAGAAAAGGTACAGTAAAAATATGGCATCGTGATCTTAGGAGACCACTGTTATATATGTGGTCCATCATTCACCAAAATGTCGCCGCACAACCCCTGACTATATTATATTCACCACACCAAGAAGTGGTGTTGTCCACCATCATTATACTGTGTGTTAAGACTATTATTGGCTTTTGTTCATTAATCAGGATTTCAAGCTTTTGACATATTGGAAGCTACTTTGCCTTAAATATAGTATTTGCCTGTCCCATAGCAAATGAGAGAATGCCAGCAATTTTTGCAGAGCACGTGGTAATTTAAAGGGAGTGCTGTTGTGTATGTGTGTGTTTTTTATTGTTTTAGGTTAATTTGAGGGTACAAAGAATTAGGTTACAATGTTTGCATTTTTAAGGCAGAGTCCCTCTTATAATTGTGTCCTGCCCCAGAGAGGTGTGCCATACACCCTAACATAGTACCTCCCTCCTCCCCTCTCTTGGCTTCCAGTCTCCCTCCTCCAACCCCGACTTGAATGGTTTGAGTTTTTGTCTTACATGGGCATGTATTAGCTCATCTACAGCCTTCACATTAGAATTGAGCACATTGGATTCTTGCTTCTCCATTCCTGTGATGCTTTACTAGGAAGAATGTGTTCCACCTCCATCCAGGTTGATGCAAAAGCTGTAAAGTCTCCAGCGTTGTTCCTGGCTGAGCAGTCTCCCACCACGGAGATAGACCACAGGTTGTTCATCCACCAGGAGTGCTGTTTCAAGAAGATCATATCATTTTTACAGTGGGGAAAAACAGCACGTGACCACACAACCAGGTGAGGAGAGGTAATGGAGATGAGACTGGGAAGTGAGAAGTCCCTTGCTCGTTCCCATCCTTACTTCTGTCCACCCTCCCGAATCTTCTAAAGATGTAAAAGAAGAGGGTGTGCCTGGAAAACATGGCTTCAAAAACTTTAAGAGAAAGGTGGCAAGTATGGCTTGTTCCAAACCAAACCTCAGCTGGCCTGCCTAGTTTGAGATGCTTTGGAAGATGCTGGATCAGCTCAGCCTGTGTTGAAGGCTCACGGCAGAGCCCACCTGAGACAGGCTGTTTCCTTGTGATGCTGCTGGCACTTCTGGGAGCCGGACCCCCTGTGCAGTCTAGAGAAGCCCTGCTGGTGCAGATACCTGAACGGCCGGCCGCTGGGTCGGATCAACCTCACTGTAGCATCACTATTTTGCATCAGTGAAGAGTAATGGAATTAGAGACCCAATAAATTGGGGAAGATTTTTTATCAGTTCAAATGTGTTTTATCATCTTATCCATTTTCAAAAGCCCAGACTGAGAATAATTTTTCTTCATCCCAGCTACCGCATCTTACTGCTTGCCCTTCCCTAGCCCCTTCTGATACCCTCTCCCACTAACCAGGTTGCTCTCCACACATTTTCCAAATGAGCGGGGATCACTCTGGGCTCTGTGCCCTTGCCGGTGCTTTCTGCTGTCTGAATATGTCCGCCCTCTTACTCCACCAATATGCATGTAAAACCCTACAGTCCCACAGGCCATCACAGCAAAGAGCAGTTGCTCTACTTTTTGCATCCCACCCCATCTCATGGCGCAGGGGCAGACACTTTCATATACAGTAATTACTCCACCTTCCCCAGTGATTTGGGCATACATTATCCCTTGAATTTTAAACCCTATCTGCTGACTTGATCTTACAGTAAGAGACTGCTTTAGTTTTTTTATTATATCCTCGATATTTTAAATCACAATTTTTAGTCACTATTTGATCATGCTAAAATTGTTCGTGTTGAGCCAAGTAGCAAATTATGATTATGCTTCCTTCCTCGTACAAGTTTCCCTCCCAACATCAATAATTAACCTCATTTTGTTCTTAAGTTAATTTTCTTAATTTCTTGATTTTATTCTGCAGAGACTGTAAAATGCTATTCACCTCAGTCTTCCTCTTCGTCCAATGTTTTAGAGGATCAATTGCATCCATCTCTTTCCTTTTCCTGACCTAGTCTGATTTGGCACCCTGGGGTACAGCCGTCAACTGGATTCCCCCTCTGACAGCCTGTGGATGGAGTCCCCGTTTCTGTAGACTCCTGTCTTCCTCTCTCATGCCGTAGCCTTCCATTTAATATAGCACTTTTTCTGGGATCTTCTTGAAATAGAGTGCTTAGCAAATTTATTTTTGAAATCTTGCTTGTCTGACATATTTTAGTCTACCTTATTCTAGATTGATGACTTTGCTTGATAGAGAATTCTATGCTGAAATTATTGCTCTCAGCATTTTGAAACTGGCTCCACTGCCTTCCAGCACCTGTGTTGGTATTCATCACTACAGGGCCATTCTGACTCTCAGTCTTGATCTTTTTTCTTTTCTCTGGGAGTTTTTGGAATCACCTTTTAACTCCAGTGCAGTGAAATTTCATGATGATATGCGTTGGTGTGGGTGGTTAACAAGCAGTTTCAATAAACAAATTTATTTATTTATGTATTTATTTATTTTAAATTTAATAAACAAATTTATTTCTTTTGGTTACAGGAAAATTTCTGGTATTACCAAGTTGACTCCTGTCTTCCCTTCTGCTTATCTTCTGGCATTTCTCCCTTTCCTGGCAGATTCCTGGACTGATCTTCTAGCTCTGTTACCAGCTCTCTTATTGTCTACTTCTTTCATTTTACTTTTTGGGAAATTTCCCATGTTTAATACCCTCTTCACTCTCTGTTTCTTCAATTCCTATTAGTCCAATGTTGAATCGATCTTTTAATTTTATTAACTCTTCTACTTTAGTGTTTGTTTTTTGACATTTAAAAATCTCATTTCTGGCTTCGCACCTGTGGCTCAAGTGGCTAAGGTGCCAGTCACATACACCTAAGGTGGTGGGTTCAAATC
>CAUYQV010158577.1:0-19846 GCA_963574575.1 Galagoides demidoff | reverse complement strand
CCTCAAGCTATCCCCCTGGGTAGAGTGCCATGGCATCACAGCTCATAGCAACCTCCAACTCCTGGGCTCAAGCGAGTCTCCTGCCTCCGCCTCCCAAATTGCTGGGACCACAGGCGCCCGCCACAACGCCCGGCCATTTTTTGGTTGCAGCCATCATTGTTGTTTGGCGGGCCCTGGCTGGAGATTTGAACCCGCCACCTTAGGTGTACGTGGCTGGCGCCTTAGCCGATTGAGCCACAAGCGCCGAGCCCAAGCTGCAATTTCATGCCTGGATGATATTTGAACCTATCTAATAAGGACTCATGAGTTATCGATGTAAAATTCTTAGTCTGGACTAAACACAAGTATTAGATAAATAGAAATGTATCTCAAAGCAGCCTAAAGAAACCATGGGGTCAAGCAACAGACAACATGTTAGGGTGGAGAACATCTATCCTATTTACCGAAGATGGCAGTCAGTACCTGGCATGACGTCGGCTCCAGGGAGTGAGTTAGGTGACGGACGTTTATCTCAGTGTGGCTTATCCCCACCCTCCCCACTGTCCACAGATTTGAATGCTGAGGGCTAGAGGTGGGGTCGATAGAGTCTAGCACGTCTATGTGACAGAACATGGTACTGCTAAATTAAAATTCAAATCACCGAAAACCATCCCCTGGAGAAATGCTAATGATATATGGAGAGGCGGATAGAGCCAGGACAAAGGTCATATGTCACCAGAGTTCTCAAATTCAGGTCCACAGACCCTCAGGGTCAGGGGTCCATGAACTTGGACAAGAGAAAACAATACCTTTATTCTCACTACGCTTTGGTAGCACCTCCGATGATTTTGAAATCAGGCAACAAACCACAGTAGCCTTAGGGGCCCTTTGACTTTGTCACCCATAAGAACCAGGGATGTGTTCCTATCACCTTACAGTAGTCACAAGGAGTGGGAAATGTAACTTAAGCTCCTCTCTAGCACGACATTACGGACCTAACCCTACAACTAGATCTTGTTATATAGAAAAGCATGCCTTATTACATCGTAAGTTTATGTTTTCAAACTTGTAATAACTATGTTTTAATATTAACCTCTTTGTAACCTTGTGTGTTTATATTCTATGCATTTAAAAATATTCCGAGAAAGTGTCCACATGCCGTACCAAATTTGCCTTGTCATGCTGTCTCTCACATGCACAATGTGTGTACAAAACCACATACACACACAAATATACACAAATTCGAAGTTACTAGACGCTATGTGTGAATGTCTAGGGAGAGAGGACAAAGACGTCATTTTTCTCATTGTGCTTCTCCATATTTTTCATTTTCCACAATGCGTGTGAATTACTTTTCAAATTATGAGAAAAAAGGGTATTATGAAATATAAGTGAGGTCCCTCCACCCTGGTATAGACCCTCCAGCAGTCTTGGGGTTAAGCTCCCAGCACTGCCACTCTCCAGCCATACCACTCACTCTCCAGGCCTCAGTCTCCCTATCTGGGCGACGAGTGTGCCTGCCCACCTTCGCTCTTCTCCTGGGGTGTTGGGTCCAGGACCTGCCAGCCCTTGTAGTCTGGCTGCAGGTCGGGTCTGGTCATCCATGACTCCACCCAGCAGTGGAAGTTCCTAGGGGGGAAATGAGGCAGGACAGAGGTAACATTTGTCACCACCTCCTTTCTGCAGGCGGACCGCCCAGTGCATGCCCCAGATGCACACTCTTCTTGTCCTAAACTGAGCACAGTACAGACCCCACCTGCCCTCAGGAGCCGGTCTGAGCAGCACACTCCCTAGCCATGGAGGCTCCCTCCTATACCTCGGAGCCCTGCACGGGCCCTGCCCTGGGTCGGGCCTCATCACCACCCACCTGGACCACACCCCAGCTGCCACCCCCACCCCCAGCCATCCTGGTCCAGTTATCAGCACAGCCCTCTCATGCTCTGAAGCCTTGACTGACAATCCGTTACCTTTGGAATCAAGCCCAGGCTCCCTGATCTGGCGTCCTAGACTCCCAGTGACTTTGGCAGCATGAGTCTACCTGACACTTCATGTATGTGATTGTATGTGTCTGACTGTCCCTCCTCTGGTCTCTGCTCATGCTGTCCCTCCCCAGGCCCACCCAAATGCTGCTCAACTTCTAAGGTCCGATTTCAATTCAAAGGCCCAAGGAGCCTTCCTGGGTTTCTTCTCCACGGGGCCCTCCCCACTGAGCCCTAACCTCATCCTGGTACAACTCACCAGATCATCTCGCTCTTGTTAGTCTGGATCGCCCCCGATTCGTTGCGGAAGTACTCGATGAGAAGGTTGCTATTCTGGTCATGGGCTGAATTATAGTTGGTCACTACACGGGTGGGGATGCCGAGGCACCGCAGCACTGTGGGGAGAGCACAGAGAGAAGGTTGGGGGTGGCTGAGGTCCTGGTGCTTTGGCCTTTCACATGCCCATCTACACCCCAGGGAGCACTGTACCTACTGTCCAGATGGTGAGGGTGTGGGCCAGCCCCTCTTGCCTAAACAATAGTGCTTCCCCATACCCACTCTAACCTTCTTACATTGAAGTTCCTAGGAGACTCTGATGTTACTAATCCTCTGATAAATCTTCTATGACTACCCTTGATGTCAAGGCCAGACCCCTGGCTGTGCCCCTTCATCCTACAGGGCATGGTGACTGGTCACCTCCTTGCTCCCTCTACTCCACTCACACTGGCCTCCATACTCCATGCTCCTGCCAGCCTCAGGGCATTGCCATATGTTGTTCCCTCTGCTGGGAAGGTCACACTGCCAGTTTCAGGACACCCCCATTTGTACTTATAGCACAGCTGGGGGTCAATCATCACTGCTAATGTCCAGGCATGTGGGATTCTTCAGTCAGTCCCCCAGGGACAGCAAGGGGTCTGTCTTTCGTTATATCCTGAGAGCCTAGTATAGGCCTGGCATTGACTATCGTCAAATGGGTTGAAGAAGCAGGTGAAAGAGAGAGGGAAGAGGGCAAGGAGAGAGTTAATGAACGACCACATCTCCGTAACACAGGGATTCAGAGAGCAGGAGAGGGACAGAGGTCAGGAGACCTAGCTACTTTCAGTGTGTGACCCGGGGCCAGCCCACCTGCCCAGGCCTTGTTTCCATCTCTGTGTGTATTTGTAGCATAGCTGGGGATTCCTCATCGCTCCCAACATAGGGGACTAGAAATATTATGTGCCCTATTAAAAGGGTCACAACCATCTATAGGTTGGGGTCTTTAGCCCTGCTGGGAGGCCCTGCATTCATGCCCACGGCACTGCTTTCTGGGAAGGGCAGAGGGAGCAATGGCAGATTAAAAAGAGTCAGGATATTAACTGGCTTTGACATGCTGAGCTCCACTCTGCAAGTCAAAGATTATACATGCAGGGGAGGGAGGGACACAGGCACGGACCCTCCCTGAGGGGCACCCTGGGCATCGCGCACCTAGGATTATGGGTGCTTTTACTTCCTTTTAAAATGTGCCTTTTATGTATATTATAAAACTAACAGAGTCTCAGGACAGGGTAAATATCTACAAGGTGAAGAGAAACAAAAAGCTCTATTAAACGTAATCTGTGAGATTTTTGTTTTAGTTTGGTTTTGATTGAAGTTGAGTTTCAGAAAGGGGAAAGGGGAAGGGATGTGACCTTTGCCCTGTGCCCACCATCAGCCAGGGCAAGAACTTCCTGGATGGCCCTGGATTCCCGCCAGGAGACACGTGGGCACTGGGAGGAAGGGGAAGTAGCTGTGAGCCTGTACTTGTCTGGCTCCCGTGCCCTTGGGGTGTGTGCCTTCAGTGAAGGCTGGTGTCCTGACCCCACCATGCAATGGGCCTCAGAATATACAGACCAGAGGTTTGGGGAGGTCTGTCCCTGCTGTCCAAGGAGCCAGGCAGCACACCTGCCCCAGGGGTGGCATCCCTGGAGGCCTTATCATTTAACTAAGGCGGCCCCAGCAGTATGCACACCTGGTTCAGAGCCCAGCTGTGCTAACCGGCTGTGTGACCTTGGGAAAGCCGCTTCCCCTCTCTGAGCCTCCATTTCCTCCTCAGTAAGAGAAGCTGATGGGCATGCTGTGATGATTCATAGAGGCCACGGGTATAGGCAGACAAGATCTGCCCAAGTGCCCAGAGTGCACACTCAAGAGCCACTCAGGAATAGCACATGTGTCACGGTGCCCGTCCTAACAGATCACATCAGTCAGTGTTGGCTGACTCACAGACATAGAGAAAATTCCCAGGGCCTGGGCTGAGAATGCTGGAAACCTCTGAATGTAAAGCCTGAGCTGAGCAGCGGGTGCCAAGTGACACTTCCTAGTCCCAAGCGCTCCCTGTGAGTCAGGGCAGTCCCACAGTCATTCTACAGCTGAGGAAACTGAGGCTCAGAGACATACATTCTCTTGCCCAAGTCCACCCGGGGGCTGGAGGCAGAGCTGGGATTCAAACCCAGACAGTCCAGCTCCAGAGTCCATGTGCCAATTCCCCATTTGGCCCATTGTAAAATCTCCCAGCCAAGGTGAACAGACAGTCCTTTATTTGACCAAGTTTTTCCCTGACTTCACCACACATTGCCTGGGAAGAGGCTGCAGGGACCAGGACACAGCCCTGGCCTCGTGGAGAGGACAGTTGAGGGCAAGATCTGCCACAGCCCAGGGTGACAAAGGCTTCTGCAGGTGGCCTGGGGACCCAAGCCATGGATTGTGGGTTTCTCTAGGAAAAGACATATTTTAGGCCTCTCAGAGGGTAAGATCTAGAGTTTCCACAAGAAAAGAGAATTCAGAGGTCACAAGGGAACAGACTGCCCCAGCCTAGCTGAGGTTGTAGGCTAGGCTGCTCTGACCCAGCCTGCTAGTGTGAGAACAGGACAGGGGGGCTTCAAGGAACCCTTTCTAGGCCTTAGCACTGGTTTTGGAGTCAGAAGTCAGAAAAGATTGGCCTCTTAGATTTCCTGAGCCTATTTAGAATAATAGCAATGACAGTGATAAATAGCGCCACTCTGTAATTACTGTTTTGCACCTGAAATCATTTCAAGCACCTCACACGTACAGGGTCATTCAATCCTCACAACCATCCTAGCATAAAGGTACCACTGTCCTGCCTATTTCCCATATGGTAGAACTTTGGTTAAGTGATTGACCCAAGGACACACAGCTGGTAAGAAGCAGAGCTAGGATGTGAACTTGGGCCTTTTCTGATCTTAACTTTTCAAGATGTTTTTAAGACTTAATTTATTTTTTTGGTTTTAGATTGCTTTTTTGTCTTTCCCCCTGTCCATTTTAGAATATGTTCTATCTTTCTTGACATTGATGATATTACAGGTATTTTCGGGGCCAGATTCTGCACTGAGCAGCTGTATGTCACCCCTACCCATTGTTGTTCCCATTTTACAGATGAGGAAACTGAGGTTCAGAAAATGTCATCTGCTGAAGGTCACGGAGCAAGTGAGTGGGAGAGTGGGCATTTTTAACTCAGTTGTGCCTGCTCCACAGCCCACATGCTCAGTCCTGAGCCTGTGCTATCTCCCAAAAGATACTCCTCAATCTTAACAACCACCCTAGAGGCAGTAGTTGGTAAAAGGACCAGAGAGGGTGGCCACAGGCTCCGGGCCACACAGTACACTGATAGCATTTGTGGCAGAGGCAAAACCAGACTGGGGTGTCCTGATTCCCACCCTGGTGCTCTCTGTGTTCCCTCCCAGGACTCACAGCTCATACCCCAGTGTGCAGCTCACCTGTGCAGGCCACAGCAGCGAAGACCCAGCACTGGCCGTACTTGACAGGCTGGCAGCCATTGTTCTTCCAGCGCCGCAGGATGTCCACGCTGCCGATCCAGAACATGGGGCTGATGCCGCCCTCGTATTTGTTGTCCCAGCGTCCTTGCAGCACGCCCTGGTCATCATTGCTGTTGACCTACAAGCAGCAGGACATTGTGGGGACTGAGCCAGAAGAGGATCACATCTGTGCCAGGATGAGGCCAAGTGCAGCAAGTGGTGAAGGCAGGGGAGGGAGTTCCCATGGAGGGGGCAGCAGCTGGAGAGGGGCCCCAGTGGGATAGACTGTGGTGGGCTGGAGATACTGGAGGTGGAGCTCAAAGTGTAGGAGAGAGACAGGATGGGAGTGGGAGGAGGTCAGGAAGGGTCAAGGTCAGAATGTAATGCTGGGGACATGACTGTGCCTGTGAGCACATGGTTGCTGGAGTGTGCATGGTGTGATCTGGGTTTCACATAGTTCCCCCCACAACTCCCATTACCTTAGGAATAAAGTCCAGCCTTCTGACCACAGCCTTACAGCCCATGAGGCCCTCTGTGGTCAGTCCCCGCCCACTCCTGCAACTCCTCCTGCACCCCGACCCTTTGCTCACTCTGCCACCCACACACACTGGCCTCCCTTTCCTCAGACTGCCAAAGTCATTCCTTCCTCCAGGCATTGGCACATCTGGGTCCCCTGCCTGGAATGCCCCTCTCCTCCTAATCACCCTCTTAGGGAGGTGCCTGACCCCTCATAGAGCTCAGGCCCTGACGTCAGACACTCTTACACATCTGGGTTCCTTCAGCACTGGAATCACGATTTACGATTGCACGCTCATTTCTGTAATATTTTAGTTAACATCTGTCTCCTCTCACCCACCCAGTAGAATGTAAACTCCATGAAATTAGGGGCCATACAGGACTGTATTTGGCTATATCCCCAGTGCCTATGATGTAATAGGCAGCACTTGATAAATATTTGCTGAAGAAATGGGTAAATTAATTGCTTTGGGGAACACATGGCCTGCTCCCCATTTGTGTAAATCTTATCTTTCCAAATATAAGCTCTCTTCTCTGAGACTTACTCCTGGGTCCCCCCCTGGTGCCCAGCAGGTGCCCAGCATGTGGCCTGTGTCATCCCTGGGGGGAAGGAGCCTGCTGGAGCCCACCATGAGAACTGACCCTGTCTGGGTCCCGACACTCACTTACCATATTGCTCACCACCCGGCACACATAGACGGGGCTGCTGCGGCGGCAGCAATCACGGCCGGCATTCTTCAAGAACTTGGGGTTGACATCTAAGAGCATCAGGCAGGCATCCAGGATCGAATCTTCAAACTGCATCAGTGGAAACAAGAGGAGAAAAGAGGGAGCTGAGAAGCCACCTCCTCCAGGAAGTCTGCTTTGAAGTCCGCAGCAGCTGCAGGCCTCCCTGGCCACGTCTGACACAGCAGACTGTGGCTTTGCTGGGTCAGGCCATATATCTGTGATGCCAGCCTCCTCTGGCCCAGGAGGGAGTGGGGTGGGACAATACCTGGGCAGGTTGTGAGTGTGTGACAGAGGACAGAACGTCCATCTACATTCAGGGCCTGGCTGCGGGGACCCTGGAATCTGGAGTGGAGACCACAGAGCGGGGGGCCCAGCATCCTTGGGGCTCTCCTTCCCTTCAGAGCCACCCCAGGCCCTACCACTGCTTCTTTCCCCTCTGCTCAGTCAAATCTCCCTCTTCCCCTAAAGCCTGACTCACCCTGCAGAGCCCTCCTCCCCCGGACCCAGCCCCCACACACTGTGTCGATGGGAACCGGTTAGAAAGGCATAACTCCAATCCCATCACTCTGCCATTTCAACTACACCCAGAGGAAAACGTACAGTTCTCCTTGGCCCTACAAGGCTTGCCCTGCCCCCTCATCTGGGGCCACTGTCACGCTAGCCAGGCTCACTGCCTCAGGGCTTTTGCACTCACTATGTTATCTGCTTGGAAGGTACTTCCTGCTATTCTCTATGGCTCATACTTTCTTATCCTTGCAGTTCAAAGGTTATCTTTCTCATAGGCAGAACCCCCTTCTTGTCATCTTCCATTGGAACCCCCCTTCAGGACTCTGCTGTCTGCCCCCTGGACTCCATCTCTGTGGTCTGTTTGGGAACCAGGCCTCATCCTAGGTCTCTCTCCAAGCTGCCCTACAGAGCTTGACTCCCTTGTGGCTCCTGACACAAGCTGGACATTGCTGGCTTCTCCCACCTCATGTCCTGAGGCTCCTTCACACGCAAAACACTCCCCAAGCTATAACATACTTCTCAGATGCAACATAAACTTTCCCACCTCTGAGGTTTCGCTCGTTCAGTTCTTTTGCCTGGCATAGGGTGAACCCACTTCCTTCTATAACAAACTCCTACTTGATCTTCGAAGCCCAGCCCAAATGTTCCCTACTTCAAGAAGTCCTTCCTGATCCCTTGGGCTATTACTTCTTCCCTCCTCTGGTCTCATGTTCCTGAGCTGTGATTACTTCTAGAAGTTTTGTGAGGGCCACGTTCCATAACCTAACTCAAGCCTAGATACAAAACAGACCTAGGGAAATGAAAGAAGGTATGCGGCTTTGTTCTACTTCTCAAGAGAGAATAAGAAGCTCTGAGAAATAAAAGCCAATTCATTTTCTGATGTATTTTATGCCTCTTAGTCACACCATCATTAATTTTATGTCCTATAGCAGGCTACAGGGTTGCTGGATAGATATTTTTGCAATTATCATCTCCAATATTTGATTGAAGAAACTGATCAGAGCCTTCAGTCACATAGGGAAGAATTCCCAGGACTCCCTTGGCCTGAACATTGGACCTTGACTTGGAGGCTGCTGGGGGAGGCCTCAGGTTGGGATGTACCTCAGGAGGCCAGCATTCCCTAATACACCACGAGGTTTATAGCTTCATGATTCTTGCTTTGTGAGTTGTCTCTGCAGAGTCTCAAGAATTTTTATGGGTGCTGGGTGATAAAGGAGATAAGAGCACTGATTTGGAGAACCATCCCAGGCTGAAAGCACATGAAATAGAGACCAGCCATCAGCCAAGACTAGCCAACCCAACCCAGCCAGCCATACCATGGCTGACCCATACATTTATGAGAAATAATAAATGGTTATTGCTTATAGCCTCTAGATTTCTGGCTTGCTTGTTATTCAGCAGTAGCTAACTGCTACAACCAGCCCCTGGTTCTCAAAGTGTGGTCACTGGACAAGCAGCCTCAACATCATCTGGTAACTGGTTATAATTGCAAATTCTCAGCCTCCACCCAGATTTACTAAATCAATAACTAAGGTTGCACCCAAGGATCTGTGTTTTAACATGCTCTCCCAATGATTCTGGTGCACCCTTAAGTGTGAGAAGCACTGATCTGGATAAAGGTTTAAAGACCGTTCTCAACCTAACACAGAGTGTCCTCTAAGTACTGCCTGTTATTTTGATATGTGGCCTTAACTATTCCCTCTTTCCTCTCCCAGAATACCAATCAACTTCATGGCTCTTCCACTACCTTGAGTCCAGATCTACTCTCCTTGCTATGTGACCTCAGGCCAGCCATGGCCCTCTCTGAGCCTTCAGCCATTCAGGGCTTTTGCACCCCCGACAGCATGAAGTGGGTGACCCTGTGACACGTTCACACCTTTTTACAGCTTTGGCTGCCTCAGGCACAAGACCCAGCACACAGAAGGGCTGAGATGGATGGGAGGGACAGGGTGCCCCCTACCTGTCCAAAGTTCCAAGGTACACTCTTGATGAAGTTGGCAGAGCCCTGGTAAACGAATCCCTGCTGGGTAAGGACATACTCATTCTGTTCCTCTTCCAATTCCAGGTACACAGAATCCGCTGTGGTCAGGAAGAAAGGAGACTCAGCTCAGGGTCTGGAGAGGCCCACAGTCCCTGCCAACATGGTAGTCAGAGTACCCATTCCCCAGGCCAAGCCAGCATCTCAGACGTCCTTCAATCTTGTAACTAGAAAGACTAATTATTGATTAATAATTCCATGCCCATGAGATCCGGGGTCACTAATCTGGGGTTAGTGACAACAAAGGCTGCCATTTACCCACTCTTGCCATGTGCCAGGACCTGTGATAAATGTATGACATGTATTATTTACTTAATTTTCACAGGAGCCCTGCGAAGAAGGGATCCTTGAAAGCCTCATTTTAAAAGTGGGAAAACTGAGATTCAAGGATATTTTATACCTGGGAAAACTAGTACCAAAGCAAGAGGCAGAAGAACACTGGACCAGGAGTCAGGAAACCTCTGCCCCTGAATCTCACTTTGCCTTCTCTGCCCACCTCAATACCTCTCACTGTGTTAATCCAAGAGTAAACTGTGACCACAGGTCAGAAAGGGACTTTGGAAACTAAAGCCCTGAGCCAGAGTGAGGAAGGAGCATGGTTCAAGCTGGAGGGAGTTCAGTGCCGACTTCTCACCCCCAACCCCAGCCCATCGGACCAGCAACCCCCACCTTTATCACAGCCGGGAAAGTAAATGTGAAAGTGGACAGTCTCTTGGGTGTCCTGCTCTTTGGCTCTGGAAACTGTGTTAAAAATTAACCTTGAAGTCAATGAACTCGAATGGCTCTGCCTTAGCCATGCAGTGTGGAACAAAGAATAAAAGAGAAAGAAAAACCCAGAGTGTTTTCACATTAGAACAAGAGCATCAGCATCTGTTGAATCGTTTGCACCCCAGCTCAGGGCACCAGGGCCATGGTGACCACAGCTCGGGTCTCCATCTGATAAAGGTGTTGGCTGGTGCTCAATCACTGGGTCTTGGAGCACAAAGAAAGGAGTGTTCCATTTTCCAGGCAGATCAGCCCTTTCCCATCCACCAGAGGACTTCCTCTCCACACCCCCGTAGTGCTCACATCCCCCCCAGCCTAACTTCCTGCCTCTGCATCACCAACTCCACTGCCTTCTTCAGGCTCCCACCGCTGATGTGGGTCACTTTAGTCACTGTACTATTTGGCCGACAGCCACCCCACCCCGCAGAGCAAGAGGAAGAGGGATGGCCCCTAGGACCACGCTCCATGCTCCCGCCCCCTGAACTCTGAAACCCTGCAGTGTCAGGCTGTCATCAAGGGTGGGGATGCAGGCACGTCTCTGCTCCTTTGACAGAGCTGCCACCTAGTCGCCATCCTCTGCAGATTGACTAAAATTCAAAACACATGGCGAAGTCCAGCGGGGCGACTTCTGGCCTGAGAAATCATTTCAGGTGGCCACAGAACAGGCGAGCAAGGACTCTAGTTGAAGGGCACTCTGGAGTCTCAGAAAGAATGAGCAGATGTGCACAGACTGCTGTGCACAGATCCCCCTGGTGTGTTGCAGGGGGAGGAAACCAGGTTGTAGGGTGATGCCTGTGCTGTGGGATCATTTTATGTTTGAGAGAGAGAACAGAGAGACCCCCCAAAATACAGCAACTTCTTCAGACACACACAGATGAACCTAAGGAGATGACCCTGCCGAGATGGCCACTGTAACATCCCCCAGGAGGGAGATTCAAAGGGGGGGAACGTTGTTTCTCAGTAGTGCTTGAACCTTTTCTGAAGAGGCTGTTCCTATGTCTTACTGTTATCACTGGAAATAAAAGCCAGCATATGTAAAGGGGAAAATTTTAAAAAGCTTTTTGCTCAAGCATATCATAAAATACCTCAAAATAGAGATGAAAAAATTAAAAAGCAGTGGCCCAGTAAGAAAGTGGTATCTAACAGGCGAAGCCAGAATTTCTACCCCTCGGAGAAGGGATACTCCACTCCCAGGTGGGGGCTTCTCTCCCTGCCAGAGCAAGAAGGAAGCAGAGGGTCACATCTGACTGCCTTGTTAGTCAGATGGGGAAACTGAGGCTGGGGAGGATCTGGCAATCCCTGCCTCCTCCCTCCTGCTTACATCAGTCTCAGCTTTTCCAGACTTTCCTCTCTCTGACTTTCCCGTTTTGTCTGGACTGTCCACTTACATATTGAAATGGCTCCCCAAAGCCTCTTAACCACTCTAAGCTTCAGTTTCCTGCCTGCAAACGGGAATGCTGACATATCCTCCTTGGGATTTTCAAGAGGAACAGCTGGGATGGTGTACAAAGAGGCTCTTAGCCAAGTAAACTGTTCCTACTCACCTCTCCTGGCCACCCACCCCTCTGTTTCCCTTCCCCAAATGGGTCTGGCTGAAATTTAAAGCAGGGCCCCATGAAGGTGCCAGGGCCTGGCCATCCACTGAGCACCCCTCTTCCTAACATGACGCCGCTATGCCCTGGTTCACAGTACACCCTGGTTCACAGTGCGCCCTAGTTCACAGTGCTGTGGGAACACACAGGTCTTTGACACTAAGTGAAATCCCTGGGTAGATGTGTAGCCTTGGGCAAGTCATTTTGCTTCTGCGAGCCCATCCCATTGTCTGTAAATGGGATGAGTACTCCCGTTGTGAGGGTTTTGTGAGGGTGGAGTACAAAGTGGCCACAGAAGGCCTCATCAGTCCACTTTGATGACTATCCTGTCCTGTTTCTCCTACCCCCAGTGGGTCCAGCCCTGCCCACCCATCCCACCCCTGACTGGTATATGGCTCACCTGGGCACCAGGCATTGAAGAGCAGGGTGAAGTGGCCCAACACGTGGCTGGAGCCCATGAGGCTGGAGTCCGCGGAGCTGGAGATCTCCAGGGTGAGGCGGTACAGGCCGATGGGGGCATTGGCTGGGGAGTTGATCTTCAGTGACAGGGTGGAGTCCTCCTGGTTCACCACAGAGGCTGACCAAGCAGTCTCCTCCAGAGCCTTGCTCAGAGAGAAGCGAGCCTTGGTCTCCAACTCCTTGCTGGGGGCTGGGCCTGTGAAGGGAAGAAGCAGCAGCCATGAGCCAGGGATGGGCAGGGCATCCTCCTGGGGTCCTGCAGCCTGGGCTCCGGGCCTCACTCCACAATAACCACTGAAAAAACTTTGGTGGGAAGTTTCATCTTTCTGAGCCTTGGTTTTCTCATCTGTAAAGTGGGATCAGAACCCCAACTTTGCAGGCTGATTTTCTGGGGAAGCATGAAAAGCCACAGGTGAATAGTAGGTCTTCAGTCAGATGGATTCCTCCTGATAGATGAGGACATGCAACCTGGGGCAGAGTCTCAGTCCCACTGCTCTGTGCTGACATGACTTTGGACACGACCATCCATCCCTCAGGGATCAGGTGCCCATCTGTACCATAGACAGGAGCTAAGCAAGATGGTCCCTTGGGTAGCACCTGTGGCTCAAAGGAGTAGGGCACCACCCCCATAAACTGGAGGTGGTGGGTTCAAACCCAGCCCAGGCAAAAAACTGCAAAAAAGAAAAAAAAAAAAAAGATGATCCCCAAGGGTCCTCATCTCCTGACAAAATCCTTCACCTGCTAGAGTCCAGCTTTCTCTTTCAGAGAAAGAAGCCCTAAGCAGGATGGGACCTTAGTCCCAGGAGAGCCTCTTGCTGTAGGCTAGCGGAGGATTCGGACTGTGCATCTTCCAGCTGTCTGACCCAGGGCCCTCTCCAACTGCCAGCCCCCTCATCCCCACAGGGGGTTCTGAGAAGCTGGCTATGACCATCCTTACCTCCCAACAGACTTTCACAATTTACCAAGCAGGTACTTCCTCTGAGACCCCTTGCACAGGTGAGAAAACTGAGACTCATTAAGAAAGGGGTCTCCCAAGAACATCCTAGGAGTTTGCGGCAAAGTTAGCATTGGAACCCAGGTCCCGAGGCTCTCAAAGCTTCTCATTCCCAAAGAGGATGCTCCCTCATGGGGTTCTCAAAGGCGGAGTGATGTGGAGAGGCTGTCTCAGCATGGCTGCTTCTGCAGGTGGAGGCAGGAGGGCCCAGCCCACACAGGCAGGTCTGAGTCATGGGAAGGGTGAGGAGGGGCTGGTCACTTTCTGGACATGGTGGTGGAGAGGAGGAACAGAGAGCGTTCTCTGCCTGCTGGGCAGCTGCCCAGGAGGGTTTATTTTTATTCTTCCATCTCCCTCCCTGTAGCTCTGCCCACCCACTACTGGCAATATTAGGGCCTGCTCACCAAGGGGCTCCCTCCCAGCACCCAGCCTCCTCCTCTTCGACTGCCAGCCCCACCCACACTCAGCCCAAATATAACCATGAACTAACAGGCATGAATGACACAGGCTCCCAGGGCCCTGCCTGGGTGCCAAGAGTCGACTGGAAGCCTCTGAACATTCCCTGACTTCCAGAGCTGGCATTTGGGGAGGAGCCAGCAGCCTTGGGGTCCAAGAGTATCCCCAAGTCTGGTTCCCTGATTCTTCCCCTGCATACTGTGTGCCCCGGGTCATGTCACCAGGCTTCTCTGATCCACAGTTTTCTCATCAAAGAAAAAATGAGCTTCAACCACATGCCTGGGAAGGTCCAATTCCAGGTTTAAAACTAGTTTGGGGAATCTGGACAAGTTACTTAGCTTCTCTGTGCTACAGTTTCCTCATCTGTAAAGTGGAGCAAATCGGCTTGGTGCCCGTAGTACAGTGGTTCCCGCGCCAGCCACGTATACCGCTGAGGCTGGCAGGTTCGATCCCAGCCCGGGCCAGCTAAACAACAATGACAACTGCAACAAAAAAATAGCTGGGCATTGTGGTGGGTGCCTGTTGTCCCAGCTACTTGGGAGGCTGAGGCAAGAGAGTCGCTTAAGCCCAAGAGTTTGAGTTTGCTGTGAGCTGTGACACTACATCACTCTATCCAGGCAACATAGTGAGTGAGACTCTGTCTCCGAAAAAAAAAGGAGCAAATTGCAGTAGTTCCTTATAAGGCCATTGAGAAGCTTAAAGAAGATGAGACATGTAAAGCTTAGTATAAGGTGCCTGGTATATAGTAAGTGCTCAATAAATAATAGTTGTTACTGTTTATTTTTGTCACCAATGCCTCCTAGCACTGTTTAGAGGGTTCAGTGGAAGAGTTCATAGGAAGCATTAAGAATAGGGATGAGCTCGTGGTAATTACACAGCGAGCTGTCCTCAGTGTCATCGAAAAAGATCATTAAAAATCTGAATTCTTGGTGGGACTACACCTACAGTGCATCTTACAAGGGTACATGTGAAATTTACTGAATGTAGAATACAAATGTCTTAACACAGGAACTAAGAAAATACTGTGAAGGCTATGTTAACCTGTTTGATGAAAATATTTCATATTGTATATAAAATCAGCACACTGTATCCTACAATTGCATTAATGTACACAGCTATGATTTAATTTAAAAAAAAAGAGGAAAAAAAGATTCTTGGTTAGGGTGCCGGCCACATGCACCAGGGCTATGCCTACTAAACAACAATAACGACAAAATAGCCACGTGTTGTGGTGGGCTCCTGTAGTCCCAGCTACTAGGGAGGCTGAGGCGAGAGAATCATTTGAGCCCAAGAGTTTGAAGTTGCTGTGAGCTATGATGTCACAGTGCTCTACAGAGGGCAACAAAGTGAGACTCTGTCTCAGTAAACAGAAACATCTGAATTCTTGGGCCAAACAATAGGTTTCAAGGACTGAAGTGGAATGCAGAGATTATCTCATTCCACTGAATAACTTACACATGTGGAGACTGAGGCAGGGAGAGGTAGCATTGGGGTGGCCATGTGTCAGTTTGGCCAGGACAGCCTCAGTTTAGTGGTCCCAGTATAATTATTAATGGCGCCACTTTCATCTTCAGAAATGGCCCTGCTTGGATGATTAATTATCTGGTTACTAGGGTAACGGACCTGGGCCAAGTCTCACAGCCACCATATCCATTGACATCACCCTTGAGGACAGATCCGGAAACACACTTCCCTGACTCTGTATCTTGGGGCAGCCGTGCACACACTTACACACACACACCCCTTTATTCCTAAGGGCCCAGGAGGGTAGGATGAGGGCAGCTGGCCCAGGGTCCCACCGCTGCACCCATAAGCTGGCTTTGCACATTCCTTGGTTGTGGTTCTAAACAGTCCTCTATGTGGGACCAGTTGTACCATCGGGAACACTCTGGGCCCAAATAACTCTGGGGACCCAAGAGATCCTGGCAACTGTCCCAAACCATGGTGGTAGGGCTGGAGAGGGGTGGGGTAGGGGAACCTTCCAGAGTGGAGCCTTCTCATAAGGGTTCTTTTCACTCCTTCAGACTCACCTTACTCTCACTCCTGCCCTCACTCCTCCAAACCCAACCTCTCTGGGAGGGAAGCAGAGCTTTATTTCTGTAACAAGGGTGGATTTGTCTAGTGTGGTCTGTACCCCAGAATAGAGCTGTCAGGTTTCGAGCTGTCTGGGTGAAAACACACAGCATCTGGGTCACTCCATTGGTTGAGGGACCTCAGCCATCTCTCTCCCTTCTCTGGGCCTCAGTTTCCCATCACAAGCTAGAATGTTCCAACATAGGAGCAGGGTCCCCAGGTCAGGCCTGGAGGAGAGAGGCCTGGCTTCCTGTCATTGTCCCTCAGGCTTCCTCAGCCCCAGGAAGTTCTTGGCTGCTTGGACAGGGAAGCTGTATGTACCCAGAGATACAGGCCCCTCCGTGGCTGCCCACAGGGGTTGCGGAAATGACCAGGGCAGGTTTGCTATGGTTTGAGATAAGTCGGTGGAGAGTGGAGAACAGAGATTAGCTGCTGGGATGTAAAGGTCAGTTGCTGTGCACCTAACCCTGACCTTGGGGTCCTAATGAATGACCTAATACTAAGCTGCCAAGACAAATAGAGAAGGAGAACGAAGTAAGGGGACATCTTGAGAATGAAAAAGAAGATGGAAATCCCAGGCTGCCAAGCAGCACTCATCCACAAATCTATTTCACAGAGGAGCAGAGTAAGGCCTGGAGGGCGCTTCAGATGGAAAAATAAACATGGCTGCTACGGGGGTCCTAGTGACAAAAAGCCGCAGCTCTGGGGTCAGGATTTGGAACCTGCTGTGTCCCTAACTCACTGTGTAACCCACCTAGGCAAGGGACTTGATCTTTTTGAGCCTCAGTTTTCTCATCTGTAAAATGGGGGCCCTTTATGCTTCCAGGCTGGGATGATCCAGAACAAGCATGCATTCAGTAGGTGCTCCAAAAGTGCTGTGATTTTCACCATCCCAAGTCCAGCTTTTCTCAGGGCACCATGCCCAGCCCTTATTGCCATGCACTATAACCTACTTTACAGAGGGGGAAACTGGGGCTAGAAGGTCAGAGACTTGCTGGGGCCCACAGGCTCTGTGGGAAAAGGGTGCTGGTGTGCATGGGAGGGTGACCCTGTGTAGTGGATGTGTCTCTGCCAGGAGAGGCAGGCCAGGAGGAAGGGGATGGACGTCTGTTGGCAGCCTGCAGTTTCTGTGATAAACCTTACCAAACTGCCTTCCAGGTAATTATGGGCCTCTGCCAGACAGCTGCAGCTCCTGCCTGTGCACTCAGAAGAGCTGGGTTTCCACACCAGAGTCCAGCCAGGGGCCCCTCACTGACCTCAAGAAGCCAGCCCAACTTCTGGCATTTGAGGCCCTTTTCCTAGGAATGGCCAACAAAGAAGACCAGGCACTGGACATCTGGGGATGGAATGCCGGGGGCCTTGACATCCCTCCACCCAATGGAATAAGGCAAATAACAGCTGCTAATGTCTATAGGGCACTCCCCCACACCAGGCTCTTCTCACTTAACAACCTTCCAATGTGATTCCTTTATACATGATGAAAGTTAGGCTCAGAGAGGCTGAGTAACTGTTCCCAGGTCACATAGCAGGTAGGTAGCTCAGCCTGCATTAGAACCCAGGTCTCTCTGTCCAGCCCCTGAGACTGAGGCAGCCTCCTGAGGCTTGGAGAAGGAACTCCTGGAACACAGAACTGCCCACACAGTTCTGGAGCCAGCTGGACTCTTTCTCTGCCACCCAGACCTGGTTTGGGCTTCATCCCAGGGCCTGGTCAGGTTGCATGGATTTTGGGAAGCAGAAAGCTGTTTTGATATAGTAAAGAGCGGATAGGATCTTGATTGATCTTTGTGGCAGAAAACTGACACTCAACCCTGGTGATAATATGTTTTCAGAAGCCTGGTGTCCAGGCTCTTGCTTACAAGACAGAGTGGCCGGGGGTACTCGGTAAAATCTTCCTACTTTTGGAGCCTCAGTTCCCTTCTGTAAAATGGGACTAGTGACGGGTGGCAATCTCCCTGGAGACAAAGAAGTAGGAAGTCATCTGTCCTGTTCTCTGTCATGGTAATGAATCCCAGAATGGGGCAGGTCAGGGTGGAGAGGAGGAACAGGAGGAGCAGGGGTTACCAGGACTCACCAGTCACCACAGTGAAGGTGAGAGTGTCTTGATCAGCACTGTATTGACGGTTGAAGTGCAGCTTCAGCTGAAAGGGCTGGCCCCGCCGCACCACCAACCTCTCCTGGCACAGCTCAGCAGTGTGGTGGTCGCGGCCATTGGTCTCCAGCTCCAGGTCACACTTCTGCATGAGCAGTTCTGTAGAGACAGCAGGAGAGGCATGAGCAAGGCTGGTGACACACCTGTGTTCCCTCCCATGAAGCACAGGCCTTCCCCCTGCCAACTCCCAGCCCTGGTTACACAGAGGATGGCCAGAATGAATCTTCCTAACTCTTTTAATCACAAGGCTATTGCCCCTTATGGCATGTTGGGAGAGAAGGCTCTGCCACGTCTCAGCTATGTGACCTCTTGCAACTCAATTTTTCTGGGGCTCAGTTTCCTCATCTGTTCACAGGTGGAAAACAGGGGGGCCTATTTCCCAGGGCTGCTGTGAGTATTAAATAAATGAACGTGGATAAACACTTAGCATAGTGCCTTGTGTGTAGAAAGTGCTTAATAGATGTGAACTATTCTCTCACTCTCAGAGGGTCCTTTCAGTTTAAATAGGGATAGTATTTTCTATAGTTAACTTCACAGGCTTTGTCTCTAGATCCAGCTTTCAATTTACAGGAAATACACAGGACTGGGGAAGAAGTTACACACAGAACCAGGGCAATCAACAGAATTCAGACTCGGGGAAACTAAAGGCAAAGGATCTGTTTTTCTTTGTTAGTTTGTTTTAACAAATAAACTGCAAGGAAAAAAAAAACAAAAGAAAAAGTTAAAGGAAGACTCTATAAAGAGAACCTTGAGACATTTCAACCCCCAGTGATGTGTGGATTTGATCTGGGTTGTCTAAAACCATTTATTACACGTATGAGACAACTGGAAATTTAGACACTGATGGAATGAATAATGGTGATATAAAAGAAGTTTTGTTAATTTGTTTATGTCAGAAAAGAGAGTTCTTATCTTTAAAGACATATGGAAACATTTACAGATGAAATGATCAAATAATAATATTCCACTCCTGCTGTAGAATATTCCAAATGGAGCTATAGGTGGGAGAAGCTACGTGTTGGTGGCGGTTGAGACCGAGTAATAAGAACGTAAGAATTTATTGTGTTATTCTCTCTACTTTCAGATATGTTCAATTTCTCCATAACAAAAAGTTTTTTAAATGTCAGGGGCTTTGGAGTCTTCTGGACCTGGGTTTTAGTTCTGTTGTGCTGCTGTGTGACCCTAGACAAATGTCTTACCCTCTCTGTTCTTCATACTCTGAAATCTCAAAGCACCACTGTGAGCACAGAAGAGATGTCTGGGACACCCTTCCTCAAGGCTTAACCCAGGAAAAGAGTTTGGTATATGAAGGATCTATTTATAGTTTCAGAGGGACCTGGGGGCCAGGGCTGGGGTGGGATAAGAGATGGGAGGGAGCATGAGGGAAGCACAAACCTCATAAACCTTGGCAAGATCAAGATTGGGAAGACCTTAAGGCAGAAGGAGTGGGCAAGGCAGACTCAGTCATGGGGACACTGGAAAGCAATGGTCCAAGTGAGGTCTACAGGCAGGGATTTGCCCAAAATTACCCAGAAAGTTGGTCCCACTAGTGAAGTGATTTTCAACGGGTATGTCACAGTACACTGGTGAGCCGTAAGAGGATCTTAGGTGTGCCATGAAAAATTTTAAAGATAGTTAATTAAATTATTTTTGAAAGAAATTCAAAGCACATTAAGTATATATATATATTTTTTTTTCTTTGAGGCAGAGTCTCCCTTGTCACCCTGGGTAGAGTGCTATGCTCACAGCAACCTCAAACTCCTGGACTCAAGGAATCCTCTTGCCTCGGCCTCCCCAGTACAAGTGCCCACCTTACAACAGC
>CAUYQV010158575.1:0-12266 GCA_963574575.1 Galagoides demidoff | reverse complement strand
TGCCTCCGCCTCCCAAGTAGCTGGGACCACAGGCGCCCGCCACAACGCCCGGCCATTTTTTGGTTGCAGCCATCATTGTTGTTTGGTGGCCCGGGCTGGGGATTCGAACCCGCCACCTTAGGTGTACGTGGCTGGCGCCTTAGCCGACTGAGCCACAGGCGCCGAGCCAGTAATTTTTATTTCTATCCATAGGTTGTGTGTGCATATGTGTGTAAATGACAAGAGAAACTTCTGTGAAGTAGATAGCTGAAAAGATTCATTTTTTTTTTTATTGTCTCTATTCTGTCAGGAAGAGGATGTTAAGGGAAACAGAATTTTTACATATAAGAACCTTGAATAAAGCCCAGATTTTAGGGCTGTTCCCTGTAGTATGATCTCCTTTGACAGTGAGGGATTGTCACAAATGCACCCTCACTTCAAAGAAGAAGCCAAGTCGTGTACACTCCAAGGATCTCTGTGAACGAGGGTTTGGACAGGCTAGTCAAGAAATCAAGGTGTCCACCACACAAGAGATGGGAGGATGCTGATTAGTGCTCCCAGTCCCAGTAGCTGCTGCCCTAGCAACTTTATTAAAATGCTGTCCCTGTTACCAGAATGCTAAAACTTGAAAAATGTTGGAAGATTTGTCCAGTAACCAGTTAGAGTAGATTTCCAGTCAAGACTTTGATTACTTACTATGTAGTTGTTTTGCCTAAGGTAAAAGTTTTAAGCAAAGGAAACCAAGCTGAAAACTTAATGTCATGTAGAAGCAGTTTTCTTTTACGCAAAAGCACAGTAAGTCTAATTGGTTTCTGTTGTATGATTTGGTAGTTGCAAGAGCTGTTCTGGCAAGGTTAAAGCATATTCTCTGGGTTTTTCCTCTGCCTCTGACTTTGTTTTGCTTTGCAGGACTACAAAGCTGATGAAGACCCAGCATTATTCCAGTCAGTCAAGACCAAGAGAGGCCCTTTGGGACCCAACTGGAAGGTACTAGATGCTGACCTTTCTGACAGGCAGAGGGTTGGCAACAGACCACTTGACAGGTCCTGAGTCTTGAGGAGCTGGTGACGTTTAAGTGAAAAATAGAAATGGCACAAAAATAGTTTTATTTGCGATAAGGACGTACAGCCAGTTGCAGTTGGCTGGACAGTCTGTGCTGCTTTAACAAACAGAACAGGGCTAGACTGTCACTTTTTCAGCATAATGTTATTCTGATAACTCTTAAAAGAGACAAGTGATTTAGTCTTTGGGCATTGTAATGTCCTCTTTTGAGATCTGAAGTAGTATAAGTATCTATGTTAAATGAAGGTTTATAGTTTAAGTTTAGTCTTAATAAAAACTGAACAAGTTCTCTTTACCCGAGTTCATGTTCTTGGTCTTTCAGTAGTTACATTTTTAGAAAGCAGGAGACAAGAGGGCAATTTTTGTGGCAAGTAGTTGTTTTCAAATAAAGTGTACACTTATATTTTATTTATGGAAATAAGAAAAGTAATGTGGAGGCAGTGCCAGTGGCTCAGTGAATAGGGCGCCGGCCCCATATACCAAGGGTGGTGGGTTCAAACCCAGGCCTGGCCAAACTGCAACGAAAAAATAGCCGGGCATTGTGGCAGGCACCTGTAGTCCCAGCTACTCAGGAGGCTGAGGCAAGAGAATCGCCTAAGCCCAGGAGCTGGAGGTTGCTGTGAGCTGTGATGTCATGGCACTCTACCGAGGGCAATAAAGTGAGACTCTGTCTCTAAAATAAAAAAGAAAAGAAAAGTAATGTGAAGGTAATGTATGTGTATGTGAAACACACACACACACATTTCTGTGTATGATCTACGTAGTGTGTTTTAAAGGTGTCCACTAAACTAAATGACATATTTTTAAAGAAGGCATAATGCGTTAATGGCAAGTTATTATAACAATTTGACAGAAGAGGCGCATGAAAATCTAAACATGCCCAGAGCAGATTTTGCACTCTAAAGAGTTTTACTTGTAACCAATCCGTCCCTGCTGATGCCAGTCATAGGTCTTTGATAAATACCTAGTGTTAGTTGTTGCTTACACGTAGAGGATTACTTCATAGTCCCACAGATAGCTCATTGAGTAGTTCTCCATGGATTTCATACTGTTTTGTTGATAATCTTGCACATCAACTAAAAGGAAGAATAAGTCTGACTTGTTTTATTAGAAATGATTCATAATTATCTTCACATTTGTTCTTTGAGTAGTGTTCAGTTTAAAATTCTCCCATTTAATGGCCATGACTGGAAACTTTGAATACCCAGAAGTGATTATATGTCACTAATAAATTCAGGAGTAAATTGAGTATGCATGATCTAAACTTGTGCTAATGGATTTTAAAAATGTCCCTATGCTTACTACACTTGTAGCTGTAGACTTTTGAACTCACTGTGAGTCAGAGGAAAAGCCTTTCTGAGATTTCACACTGCCAGACAGTGGCTACCTATAAGGGTGTTATAATTGCTAAAAGGATGTCTTGCTCCAGTGAGTACTGGCTCCAGCTGATAAACATTTATAGGGAATAAAGGGGCATAAACTTGAGATTCAGGGGTAAATTAAATATTGAAATATCAAATTTTTATGTATAAACTTTAGAAGGCAATGCTGTATTACGTGGTGGGGCTGTTGTGTTTGGGATCAAATCTTTGTCTGTGAACTCCTAACTGATTTTATAATAGGCAACAAAAGTTGTTTGACACTATGGCTTTTACCTGACCTCTGACTTTTTGGGAGTTAGGGATCTATACAAAATCTGACGAGTAAGTTCATGACCTCATCTTTAAAAAAGTGCTGAGCTCACACCTTCCTCTTCTCCTCCTTGGACATCATGTCCTTCAACTAGCTTCACTGTCTTCACCAACTGCTGTTTCCTGGGCTCCGTCAAGGTTCCCAGCTACAGTGTCTGGCCCACCAGCAGTATGGCCAGTGTTTATTTAGGTGCCAGGGGCTCGGACTCCCAGATCTTCACGTCCACTCCACCAGCTTCTGGGATGGCTAGGCATCAGGGGGGCCTGGCCACGAGATGGTCAGGGGTCTGGTGAGAATGTGGGGCATCCAAACTGAGAAGGAGACCATGCAAGAACTGAACGTCCACCTGGCCTCGCACCTGGACAGAGTGAGGAACCTGGAGACCAATAATTAGAGGCTGGAGAGGAAAACTCTGGAACACCTGGAGAAGAAGGGGCCCCAGGTCAGAGACTGGGCACATTACTTCCAGATCATCCAGGACCTGAGGGCTTAGATCTTTGCAAATTCTGTGGACAATGCCCACATCCTTCTGTGGATTGACAATACCCACCTTACTGCTGATGATTTTAGAGTCAAGTATGAGACAGTTGGCCATATGCCACTTTGTGGAGAGTGACATCCATGGGGTGCTCAAGGTTGTTGATGACACCAGTGTCACTTGGCTGCAGCTGGAGACAGAAATTGAGGCTGTCAAGGAGGAGCTCTTCATGAAGAAGAACCACAAGGAGGAAGTAAATGGCCCTAAAAGCCCAGATTGGCAGCTCTGAGTTGTCTGTGGAGGGAGATGCCCCAAATCCCAGGACCTGAGCAAGATCATGGTGGACATGAGGGCCCAGTATGACAAACTAGCTTAGAAGATCCAAGAAGAACCGATCAAGTACTGTTCCCAGCAGATTGAGGAGAGCAACACAGTGGTCACCTCACAGTACGCTGAGGTCAGAGTTACTGAGATGACTCACATAGAGCTGAAATGCAGTCCAGTCCTTAGAGATTGACCTGTACTCTCTGAGAAATCAGAAGTCCAGCTTGGAAAACAGCCTTAAGGGAGGTGGAGGCCTTCTATGCCATGATTTGGAGTCAGAGCTGACACAGACCTAGGCAGTGGGGCAGCGCTAGGAGTAGAAGGCACTCCTGAACATCCAGGTCAAGCTGGAGGCTGAGATCGCCACCTGCTGCCGCCTGCTGGAAGATGGGGAGGAGGTCAACCTTGGTGATGCCCTGGACAGTAGCAACTCCATGAAACCTTCTAAAAGACCACCACCCGCAGGATAATGGATGGCAAAGTGGGGTCTGAGACTAGTGACACCAAAGTACTGAGGCACTGAGGCAGTAAGAGTGGTGTGCCCTTATACCAATAAAGAGTTCAGAGGTCAAAAATGTGCTACATACTCTATTGCTAGATAGTCACCTTCAAAGTACTCCCGTTGGGAAGCCATGCATGGATGCCAGATACCCATTTTGAATTTAAGTCTAAAATGGGTATATTAGTTACCATCTCAGAATGTTGTGAAAACTAAGTGAAATAATGTTGAGTGCCCAGTGCTGGGGACGGGCTGCAGTAAATGAATTTTCAACCTTCATCACTCTTGAGGTTCAATCTATAATTATGCTACCTATCCTAATTATGACTAGTTATTCCTTATCTGTATCTAGTGTGCAGGGGTTCCCCTCATTTTAGTATCTGGGAATTATTGAATACTTTCTGGCTCACCTCTTTACCCCTTATGGTTAGATATGTTTAATGAGTATTTGACTTAAAGCAGGGGTCATGGCTTAGAGAAGATTTTGCTAGCAGGGGACAATGAGGCTGCTCAGGAATAGATTTTCATATTTTCCATGTTTGTTAAGAGTGCAAACCATTTTTTAAGCCTGTGGTATAATACACATCTTTTATTTTTTAAAAACCACAAGCTCAGAGATGCAGGCCATAGTTGCATGTTAATTTTACCTCTGGAGAAAGAATTTTTTAAATCCCAGCACACAAATTATATTTTGTTACTTGGGGTTGAACACTTGATTAAGTGACTATGTGCAGAATAATATGGGAACGACTTATAACCTGATTGAGATTTTTGCTTTAAGGCAGAATTGTGCATTTCTGATGGATGTAAATGTCTTGCTTCTCTGTAGCACTGTGTGTGTGTGTGGTGACAGTGACATGACCGCCTTTTCTGATGGCTTATCAAAAACTTTGTATGTGTGGATTTCTTTTAGCTTTAAGTTTGCCTTCCTCTGATCTGGGTGAAGAATTACCATTTTAACAAGTTGAAACACTACCTATGAAGATTATAATATCACTTTCACCCTATGACAAGGCCTCATTTCTTTCTTCGTTTAAGCCAGAAAGCTCATGAAAGCTACTTAAGCTTCTGTGTATACAAATACATGATAGTTAATAATTAGGCCTTAAAGGTCTTTGTAGAAGGTTTTGCTAAAGCATCTATCCTTTACAGTGCTTGACATGTCTTGGAAATCTCAGCCAGTATTCTGAATGTTGAAAGTATATAAGGGGATCAGGTCAGATAAAGAAGTTGATCTGGAAATTTTAGTGGTTTTTATATCATCCTTATATATGTCCTGTATACGTTCTCTTTCTAATTAAAAGTCATATCCTGTTTGTCTTCTGTGTTAGTTAATTCCAATCTGAACAAGTACTCCACCATTGGAGCTGGTCCTTTCAGTTTGTCATACTGTTTAGTTGCTCACTTAGGCTTTGATTCATTCTAGAATGGCTGTAGAGGCCATTATAGATCCACCAAGCTAGTGGAGAGTATCCGTTTTTTGTGGGTTATAGAGATGCTAATTTGTTCACTGCCATACTACCAAGATTCTTTCTCTTTCTGCTCCACATCTGTGAAAAGATGGTGGCATCCTTGGTGGCGATGGCTTAACATAAACTACAAGATGCTTTTGGCCAGGGATGGGAGTAATGGAAGCGGGTGATGAGGGAGAAGTTGAAATCTAGGTGTGGAAATTTCGAAGCTCGAGTAGCTGATGAGCAGTGTCCTTCACCTAGTAGTTGCCCTACTGGAAAGACTGAGAGTACTCTTGTTATTTCTTAGTCTAGACATGTCCGTGAAGCTGAGGAAGGCTGTGAAGGCATTTGAAAGTAAGTTCCTTCCCTGTAATTTCACATTTGAAACCCCATTTTGGGTGGCATAAAGAGACTTAATAAATAGTTTCTAGTATGACCACATTTTAGATTATGTATAATAAAGCAGAACTTCAAACTAGCTGATTCTTTTGTTTTGAGCATCTAATTTGGTGACCAGATTTTAAATTTAATTTCTGAAGTACATATTTAGCACAGAATATGTTTTAATTATACTAACTGCTACTGAGGATACTGAAAAAAAAGCCCTTCCACATGTTCAAGAATCTAAGAGCCCAAGAATGAAATCTGATTAGTTCTAGCTTTCTCTTAGCTACTGAATGCTTCTGTTTCAGGCAGAGCTGAAGGATTCAGGTGTGGACGGACAAATGAATATCATACTTGGGTTTGAGAAGTGCTCTGGCAATGTGGGGGTTCTTGCAGAGGTTCTTCCAAACACTTTGAGGAACATAAAGTTTCCGTTTGAAGGTGAATTTGGGGTTTCACTTGTACATGGTATATTGTTCCTTAAGCAACTGGACATGAGCATAAAGCACATATCATAGTTCTGTTTAGTAAAATGGGTGTGAGCCACACAAAAATTAAGTTAGAAGGAACATGGAAGATGTAACTGACTGACTGTCCTTTCACAGGCAGTAAGCTTTCCTATCAGCATTGCATTTTGTCTATTTTTATGAAGTTATTTTAACCTACAATTACTTTAATCTTTTGAACTTTATCTCACACTTTCATTTAACATTTCCCATTTGCCCAACCAAATGGGAATCGCCCAACTCTCAACCCCACGAGAGTTCATGACTTTCTCATGGCACTTAATATGTCTTGAGCCCGGGTGATGGTGTATGTGTTCCCTCCATCTCCCATTGCTCACCCTGAATTTTAGACCATAGGCTCTGCCGGCCTACCGAGCATGGAGGTTTGCTCAGAGTAGGTATGTAGTATTTGCTGAATTCACATTAATTACGTAAACCAGATGAGAATCAGTTCAACGTTGGACTTGCCATGTAGTTACGGAAATATAATGGCCAATGTAGGTTTGTTCAAATGACTACTTAAATAATGTTGAAAGAGAATAGCGGTGAGTTGGGAAATGGGGTTCCCCTTGAAATTCCAGGATGCTTATTTCATGTATATTCTGTAATCTTGTGTTGATATTTATTTACTGATGATAACACACTGGCAGCAGCCTGGGCAGTGCATTTATTTTAACTTTCTTAGTGAATCTGGATTGGAAACTTCCATCACAAAATCAACAGCTAAAATTGTGCATTCAGATTGCCTAAAATTGAAAAAAAAAAAAAGATGTGAGCCTTACAGAAACTACTTTCTTTGCATAATATATATCTATTCCAGCTTCATCCCAACACGTTTTTTTTTAACAGTTTTTGGCCAGGGCTGGGTTTGAACCCATCACCTCTGGTATATGGGGCCAACGCCCCACTCCTTTGAACCACAGGCGCTGCCCCATTCCAACACATTTTTAAATAGGAAAAAATATAGTTGGCATATCCCATCAAAGTATAAGACAGCTGCTTTTAAGTTTTCAGAATGCCTTTGGATTTCTTTCTTTCTTTCTTTTTAAATCTTAATTCTCCTTTACGTTTGTATATTTGTCACAGATTTCAGAACTGGTTTTTGTGGATGACATGGACTGATTGCTCACCCTTCCAGTTAAACACACTGTGTTTTGTTTAGTTATGTTGTGTGGCTCTAGTATACATTACTCCCCCTTAGGCCTTGACCACATACCTTAGAGTAACCTAATATGCGTTGTTAAATTAAAAACATGATTTGCGTTTGGGAGTTTCATTTATAGTTAGAAACATGAAATGTAAGGAATTCAGTGAATACACAAACTATTTAAATATAACGTTGGAAACATTTCACAACTAACTAGTGCTTGCTGTATTACAGATGAAAT
The DNA here is from genome assembly GCA_963574575.1 of Galagoides demidoff. Taxonomy (NCBI): domain Eukaryota; kingdom Metazoa; phylum Chordata; class Mammalia; order Primates; family Galagidae; genus Galagoides; species Galagoides demidoff. Next base: position 4,500 of record CAUYQV010158575.1, on the reverse strand, counting down.
TTAAATTATGCAGAGATGAGTCATAATTTGGGATTCTTTCTTTAGCCCATGACATTCATCTTACAGAATTTTTGATGGTTCTTATTGTAACCAACCAGGCTTTGCCTTCTTTTAAAATTGTTCTTTTAAATTTTTGTTCTTTTAATCTATATAAAACTCTTACTCACTCTTAGATTAGGAAAGAGTTAATTTTAACTATTTTGCCTTAGATGAGGATATGCTATGTTTGAGCTGAATTGGAGTTATGTGTTAAAGATCTTAATTCAGATTTTAGTTTATTTGCTTTGGGGTTATGTCTTAACCAACAAAAAGTAAAGAATCAGAAAACAATTGTATTCTTTATGGTCACTTGGGAAACTTTGCCTCACACCAGGAGGTGAGCTCCTGAGGGTTGAGGAGAGGGCCAACCCTAGAATTTTGGGTCCTGTGGATCCAGAACATTGCTCTGAGTATGGGGTCTCAAATGTTTTTTCCAGTTGAGATTTTTCACATTTTGAAGGATACATGTTTCTTCACAAGAATGTTTGTGATACTCCTGAAACTATATAAATTTTGCATGTATACCTTGCGATTACCTTTAAGAAAAATTAAATATGGACTGAACAAGTTATATATTAAAGATCTTAATTCAGCTTTTAGCTTGATTTTTGTTTAATTTGATTTATTAAACATCAAAAAGAAAAGCAGAAAAGGGTTTAGAAACTCAAAGAAGAATGAAGATTTGAAAAAATAGTACCCAGATAATTGAGAGCAAAGTAAATGTTTGTCCTAAAATATTCAGCAGAGGGCAAAAACATTTTTTAGAGTTAGTTTTTTTTTTTTTTTTAACACATACTAGGTTTTCTGTGCTTATAAAATATCTGAATTTTGAAAATTATACAAAAAAGAATAAAAATTAGTTGTAGTCCCACCATTTAATTACTACTATTTGGTATGTTTCCTGATTCATGTAATTTGTTTTATCACAAATGTTTATACCACATATAGATAGCTGGTTACATTAATAAAATTATCCCTTTTCCTCCAAATTAACCATTCTTTGAAAAGATGATTTTTAATGGCTGTATGCATAATAGCGCATTGTTTGGAAGGCTTGTGAAGTATTTCACCACTCTCCTTTAGTGGGTGTTGAAGTTAATAATTACTAATTCCAAGTTTTGCTATTACAAATAAATCTTTTGTGTTACTGTTTCCTTACCTAATCAATAGGATACATTTCTGAAAGTGGATTACCAGGTTAAAGATACAGGATAGGATACAAACAGCTTTAAGACTTTTTATTACGTAGTATCAAATTTCACCCCAGAAAGATGGTACCAAAATGATTCTTTTAGGTGTTAACTTTATTGCATTTAAACATTTTTATGATTTTCTATTTTATCGTTAAGAATGGAGAATTTTAAGGCCATATTTTTAATTTAATCGCTAGTTTTAAAACCATAGCTCAAATTAAGAGATGGCCACAATAAGTCATTTTTAGAATTGGATGAGACCTTAAATGTCATGTGTATATTAATAATAATTAAAGAAAAATATATAGCTTATCGGGTCTCAACTTTCTCCTGGAAATTTTTGTTTCTAGGCAGCAGGCTGTTTGTTTACTTATTTTTTAGTTGGTTTACATGTTCATCTCTGAAAGGTTTTTTAAAAAATAATTACTTGTAAATTGGATGGAAAACAAACAGCAGATTGAGATTGAGCAAACATTTTAGATCTGGAAAGATAGCTTAGAGAACTGTTTCTATTTTGTCTAATGACTCACAGTTTAAAATAAGTTTTATGGGCCAATGTTACTTTATAAATTATCAGTATTAACTTAATTGATTAGAGCAGCTTGCCAGAGTCCTTAGAAAGAATGTGAGAAGCAAACTTGGGTAATTGTTGAAATCACATGTGTGTGCTCTGTTCTTGGAGGCCAGCATTGGTATAGGCATGTTTATATTTAGTTTATTTCTTTAATTAGAACCATGCTTCATTTTGTTGTTTTTATAAAATTGTTGGAGAATTCTGAAGAGTCAGTGTTCTATGTGGTATACCAGAGGTTTTCATTTAGAACAAGGTGTCCAGTGATTTAGAGTTACAGAATGAAGCTATCAACAGCCTGTAATTAATAGAAATGTTCGATTTAAAAGGCATCTTAGGGTTAATCAGTAGTTTGGTGGGATACTCAGCTGTAGAAGAAATTCAGTGTGGGTGTGTGGGCAGGGGGATATTTTGTTAAGCCCTGGCATATTACAGAACAAAACACAAAATCATAGGAAGTTTTAGGACAAGCCATTTAATGACCAGGACATGCTGTGCTTACCACCTATAGTCTAGTACCAGCTCCGGTCCTCAGGGAACTAAGTTCATTCACCCCAACTTTTAGGTTCATCTCAGTGGTGGTTGGAGAGCTCTGACAGAATCTAGCCTTTCCTACAACAGATGGAGAAGTGAGGCCCAGAGAGGTTAAGGATCCTGCCCGTGTTACACAGGAGTTTGCTTTGCATGATGGAACTACGTCCCGAGTCCCTTTACTCCTACTCTAGTGATACTGGTTGGCAGGTATATCTAACAATTAAAGTGTCCTATTCTATGTATATACCTAAACTAAGTTGCATATGAGGATTTTCAGGGATACTTGTTAGATGAGAAGATACCTCAGCATTGACTGATTGCTTATTGAGAAAGTGATCCTTGAAAGACCAATAATGTAATTTCAATGAAGGTGGGCACTCAGAAGCTAGCTGTGTCTTGTGGAAAGCTGGCAGGACCCCAGCTTAAATGCCAGGGACCTACCTGCAGGGCACGGAGGTGGTGGTGATATGTAATTATGTGATTTTAGTACAGAGCCACAGCATCACAAGACTGAGGGTGTTAACCTGGAAGAGATTATTGGCACTAAGGGCAACATAATAATACATAATTACACTCTTCTCTACCAGCCACTTTTATGTCCCCTGACAACACCTAGCATAGAGTGAAGTGTAAATGGCGCCCATTTAATACTTAATGAATTAAACTTATTCATAAAGTATTCAGGTATCATGTTTGTGTGCTTATGTATACATACACATATGAGTGTGTGCTGAATTTTCACATTAATACTCTGTTTTTTGGGGGGGAGATCCCTGGAAAATAGAGCTAAACTAGCCAAGTTTTATTAATGTTGTCACTTGCAAAAGGACAGTTTACTGTAATATTTTTGTTTAAATGCTTGTGGTGTTAACCTATTGATTTGACCCATATACCAGGTCATTATTTAGAAAATGAAATGTTGTTATAGAACAGGTGTCCTTACAAAAGTTGGTCAAGCATGTAGTATGCTGCAGAACTTTCAGTCACCAGTGTTTTCATATAGCAAATCCCTGTAATTAGCTTGAAACTGGGATGTCAGATAACTCAGGAAAAAATGTGGTCTACTGTTGGGATGACATAAATGAAGAATGATCTTGAAGTTTTAGAGTAATACCTAGAAATTCAACAGGTTTTGAATTTCTGTGGCTGGATGGAAGGAATCTTTGCTCCTCCACAGTTTACTGAAAGTGGAATGTGCAAAGGAGCACATTGTGACAAGAAGCAGGGGTAGCACCCAGTGTGCCTAATGCTGGGACATGTCTGAGAGTCGTGTGAAGCTGAGAAGCCTTACTTAGTCCTTACAACAGTTCTAAGACAGTGTAGCTTTAACTAATTTATAACTTTCATAGGAAAACTATAACCCAATTTTAGTCCAAGAATATGGGGAAAGGGGAGAGGGAGGGGAGGGAAGGGGGGGATGGGTGGAGGGAGGGTGATTGGTGGGATTAAGCCTATGGTTTATCCTATAAGGGTCCATGTAAATCTCTCTAAATGTAGATTATAAATGTCTTAACACAATAACTAAGAAAATGACATAAAGGCTATGTTAACCAGTTGAAGGAAAGTATTTCAAATTGTATATAGCAACAGCACTCTGTACCCCATGATAGCATTAATGCACACAGATATGATTTAATTAAAAAAAATGAAAGATGGAAAAAAAAATCATCATCTTATAGGCATGCCAAGATTGGGGCTTAATGCTTACAGAGCTTTTACCCAGTCTCCATCTGCAGTCCACCTCTGCTATCTCTGATACTTTGATGTGTGCCTTCTACACTAGGCAGTGAGCTCCTGAGGGCAGGATCATGCCTGTGTTTGCTCAACTGCCGTGAGCTATGGGCTCTTCTAGGTTAGCTCAGGAGTGTTTTGGTCACCTGGGCAGTGGACCTATATACTAAATGGATCCATAGTGAAAACATTGATCTGTGCTGCCGGTTCCTGGTTGGCTCCCACTCATGTCTTCCTGAAAAGAAACATGCTAGTGTTGAACTCACCACGGCAGAGCTTGTACTGATAGATTGCACAGAAATCATCAGTGATCCCATAGGTTGCCATCCCCCCTTCAGTTTTTATAATGAAAATTTTATATACTGACCAAAACACTGAATGACTAAAACAGTAAACACCACCACCTACAATAGTTAGAATACTTTTTTTTTT
>CAUYQV010158574.1:0-10775 GCA_963574575.1 Galagoides demidoff | reverse complement strand
CGCCCCCCCCCCGCCCCCCCCCGCCCCGCGCCCCCCCCCCCCCCCCCCCCCCGAAAGGCGGAGTTGGTCAATAGCTATAGAGTTTCAACTTTGCATGATAAAAAAGTTCTAAAGATTGATTACATAACAATGTGAAAATACTTAACACTACCAACCTGTACACTTAAAAATGGTTATGATAGCAAATTTTATGTTGTGTGTATTTTACCACGATGAAAAATGAAAGTAAAATTTTAAAGAAGGATCATGCTACCATGCTATTGGACAGGGACCAAATCTGCACATGGCAGATACAGGCCAGGAGGGTGGTTCCTAGTGGCAGAGAAGAGAACCAATAGGGGAAGGGACTACAGGAAAGTGACAAACACCTGTCAACCATGTATGTCAGTCATCTGGTAACATCTCACACCTCCCACAAACCCTCCCCTGGACCACACCAATAAAAGAAAACCCCCTGAGAGTTCTCAATGTCTTTCTACACTCACAGAGACTGACCTATTCCTCTCTCTAGAACATATTTTTGGTTTGTATAGATTCCTGCTTTTCTGCAATAAAAACTGTTTGTGTGGAATTGCTTCCTGTCTGCAGTAACTCCATCTCACTGGCCTTGCTTGTGATTCTTCTAAGGAAGGAGCCAAAGAACCAAGACAACAGTCCACTAAAAGACCAGACCTGACAATGCTATGTGGTGGTGTGTTGTCATGAAACTCTACTCCAAGAAAATATGATTGTTATCCACAAAGACCCCAAATGTGTAACCTGTGTAGAAATTCTGTATTCTATCTAATGAAGGTTTCCTCATCTAATAAACAAATACAAAAAAAAAATGCAACGCTTCAGTTCTTTTAGTCTGGGATAAGTACATTGGTGTGAGAAGGGAAGAACATACTCTTAAAACCTGTTCTTGCCTTTGTAGGGAAAAACAATACAAGCAAACTTATTTAGGTCACCACAGTTACTGTAAACATCCCAAGGAAAGCTTATTAATAACAGCCACCCACAAAGGACCTGGTTTCAACTATGGAATGTCATGGTGTCAGTAGAACGAAGGCTGGAAGAGACTCCTCCTGTATTTTAGAAATAAGAATGTTAGCATCTTTTTGTAGTTCAACTTGGATTTAAAAATAGCAAATAGAGCCAACATTTTAAATAAGGAATTTGGACTACTTAGTGTCTGAAGGGTTTTTGGCTCTATACGATAATGATTGGTTGCTTGCTTGCTTGCTAAAAGAAAAAATTAATCCTAAATATTAATACTGATCTTTGATTCTGCTATCAATAAAAGAGTCTACCTGCCTGAATCTGTCACTGTGTCAATATACAAATGCACTGGGCTAGGCCCCTGCCACTAACTTCCTCTGTGACTTTGCATAGGTCACTGCCTCTCTCTGGGCCTGACTCTTACTCTCTGTAATGGGAAGGTTGGACCAAATAATGATTAAGGTCCCTTCCAGCCACCATTATAATCTACAATTAAGAACCTGGGGGACATGGTGGCAATGGCTGCAGAATAACATGAATATACTTAAAGCCACAAAACTGGACATTGATTCAAATGGTCAATTTTACATAGTATATTTTATCGTGATGATCTAAAATAATTAAAATTTTAAAAAGAAGAATCTGAGAAGCAAAAACATCTACTCCAAGCAACAGCTTCTAATTAGATTTACAGGAAACTCAAATGCTTCAAGGCCAAGAGGCCTTGGTTTTCTCTCTTTTTAATCAAGTAGTCCTTGATTCCCGAAAAAGCATGCAGGCGCACTAAAGACGATGCTATTAAAAGAAAAACTCTTTGTGAAACAACAACTCTTTCAATATTATAACTGCTTCCCTTTCACCACTGAGTCCAATATGTAAGGTTTTCATAAACTGATTCTCACCTGTATACAACATGGTCAAGAGAGATACACACTGGACCAAATGTCACTCTCAGCAGACCAACTACTCTCATTTCTGCCAGCCCTGGAAACGAAGCAACTCCACTCTGGCTCAGAGGCAGGCGAACAGGTTTATTATCTTCTACCAGGCTTTTCAGATCCTAGAGAGATGCCTCTGCGCTAAAAATCAATACAAGATTTTTCAAGGTATTCAGTTTTGTCACTTGTCCGGAGACAATGCCCTCAGAAAAGATGAACTGCCTTACTTCCTTTTCCTCCCTTTTTTGTGCATGCAGCCCTTTAAAGACATATTCTTTGTGCCATAAATTCAAAGGTTGCTTTTATGTCCAGTGGGGTAGAGGGAGGAAGCAGGGTGTTTTTTAAATGGTGAAATCTGTCAAAGTCCCAAAGGCTCTTGTGATACAAATTAGGTCATCCTATACAGCCTGAACCCCCAATTCCACAGAGGAAATAAAAACCATTTATAACTCAAAGTAACTAGCAGTAATAGGTCAATGCACTTGATTGGTCATGAACCAATTACAGGGACACTGCTTGGTGCTTAGAGGATGGGAGGAGGTGGGGTGCACGTAGACCTTGCTCAATCTTCACACTCCTGTCCCCACCTCCCACCCCCATCCACTTCCAGATAACACATATAGACAGGAAAAATAATGTCCGAGAATAAGGAGAATTACCTTGGCCACCTCTCATCATCATCCTGCCGTGGATTGGCAGAGGGCTATCTCCCAACTCCTTATCCCACCACAGTAAGCTCCACTGAGGTTCAAGCCACCATAAGGGTCAAAATATTTGGCATTGACCCCTGCCATCCTCACAGCTGCGCTGGGATTGCCAACTCTGAATGGCATGCTCAAAATTCCCTCCAAGCCCTGCCCTCTCTAGAAGAGCCCAGTCTTTGAAATTTTCTTTCTTTCACCTTTTCTCCAAAAGAGAGGCCTGCAAGGGAAAGAATGGAGGCAAAATCGGCAATAACACAGAAAGGAGGAGGGAGCAAAAGGAGAGAAAGGAGGCTTCTGAGCAGAACAATTTGTATACAGAAGATGCATCTCTCTGGAAGGACCTTTACAGTTAATTCAACCCACAAGGAAACTGAAAACCAAAACCACACACATGGCATCAATGGTAGACTTCAGGGTTCTACCTCATGTAACATTTTTAGAGTTGCCATGCACTTTGAGAGTCTGTCAAAAGACAAAGAGCCTGCTCACCCTCCCCCCCCCAAAAAAATGCATGTTTACACATAATTTCTAGGAGTCCTGTGATTATCTGAAGGGGAATGTTCCTCAGCTTGCCTGATGATAAGAATCACCTGGACACATGCATATAATTCAGATTACCAGGCTCTCTTCCTAAAGTTCTGAGTCAGTAGGTCAGGAGGAATATTGTTTTCTTTCTTCCTCTTTTTTTTTTTTAAACAAACCTTGCAGGTGATTCTTAACTTACTTAGGCAAGCTTGAGAAGCATTGCTCAGAGGCAGTAGGTCCCTAAACCAGCTGTGCCTTAGAACCACTTGAGGAGCTTAATAAAAAATATAGCTTCCTAAGCCTCATACCCAGATGTACTGAATCAAATTTTCATGGTGGGAGGTGATGCTGATGCCCAAGTAGGCTCAGAAACTACAACTCTAGTTGTTCCTGTGACCCACACAGATTAACAATCCATATCTGACTCCATTCAGGTTGTCGCAGTAGTAGTTTGGCCTGTCCAGGGCTCAGATGGCTATGATGGGCACCAGCTCACTTGGAGCTTGACATACCACCAGCATGGACCAGAGTTCTTTGTGCACTGAAAGTCTGTTTCCCTGAAGTCAACTTGTAAAATGCGAACTCCATGAAGGCAGGGATAGTTATCCATTCTGCTCACTGCTGTATTCTGTGTCTGAAGCAGCAGCTGGCACATACGAGGTTCAATAAATATTTATTGAGTAAATCAATGAATGAATTAACAGATGAATTAGAATAATTGAAATACCTTAAATGGGGGTATGACTGTCAGATATGTGAATCTGTAAATTCATTTCTACCACCAGAAAGTCCTCTAATAAGAAACCTCTAACTGAGGTGGTACCTGTGGCTCAAAGGAGTAGGGCACTGGCCCCATATATATAGGAGGTAGTGGGTTCAAACCTGGCCCCAGCCAAAAACTTCAATTAAAAAAAAAAGAAAAAGGAAACCTCTAGCTTGAGTAACCAATATGAAAACCACTACTATTTTAGTAATACTATCAATGTCGTCACTGACCAAATTCTACGTAGCTGGCATGCAAAGATTCTATGATCTTTGATGCTTTCCATATATTACCCCATTTGATCTTTTAAATAATCATATGAGATAAATATAACTATTTCCATTTTGGTATAAGTGAGGCTTAGAAAGTTATTTGCCCAACATCATTCAGCAAATAAGTAAGGGAACTTAGATGGGAGCCCAAGTCTCTAAAATTCATGCTTTACCCATGTAGCCATTTTTATGTGGAACATGGGCCATTGTGGAATAGCAATTATATCCCAAATTAAATTAGCAATATTAAATCCAGCTGGATTGTTGCTGTCATCCTAAGGCAGAGGTTCTCAATCTGTGATTCGTGACCCACAGGAACTGTATTAAAGGGCCGTGGCATTAGGAAGGTTGAGAACCACTGTCCTAAGGGCTTTTGGTATAGTTTAAAGGTGTAGGAACATTTAAGGAAACATAGAATGGATACTGAGCATTGCCACTAAGTAATGCATTTATTGAGCACCTATTTTTTGAAAAAGACCCTTGAGGAGATTACAATTTAGTGAGGGTGATAAGACATAAGCAGGTGAAAAGCTAAGCATGGGATACACCCAAAGTAGCCCATAGTGACTGCCAGATGGGTGACCCCAGAAGCCCAGTATAGCAGGTAAGCCTTGCTGGAAGTGTAGAAGAAAGGCTTCGTGGAAGATGTAGGTTAAGTGTGTACTTGAAGGATCATAAAATTTAGAATTAATAAGAAGGGCATTGCAGATCAAGGAATGATGGGAGTTAAAGCAGAAAAGTCAGTAAGTCTGAAAACAATAAGCTATATTTCATTTATATTGTTATTATTATATCATTCAATATAATTCTATATGTCCACTATAGAGAAAAACAGAAAATATGGTTAAAAACTGTCAATTTCCATGAGCCAACCACCCAGAGCTTCCTTTTAGTATATATTCTTTCAGGATTTATTATAAGCACATTTGTTACATATTTATTTACACATATGCATAGTTTGTCTACATGTATTTAATTTTGTATTTACAGATTCATATATGCATGTATGTAGCCCCATATATGTGCATATTCATAACATACATTCATAAAATACTAAATAGTGCTTGCTAAGTCCAGTGAGAAGGATCTCAAGAAGATGCAGAAAAACCTTTCACACCCTAGACACACAAAATCACCACCTCTCCTTTGTCACCCTCAAGTCCACACCCAGTACATACACTAAGAATGATGGTGCAGATTATTTAATGATGGTGCAGACACCCAATTACATTCTGACATGTTGAGAAAAAAGAGCAGTCCTAGTAGATTCCCCATGATCCCACACACATACTTAAAAATAATCATCCATGTCTGTCTGTATTATTATATACAGAGAAAAAAGACTGGGAGGAAAAATTCAAAAACTTAACTTGGGACCTGGCACAGTGGCTCGCACGGGTAATCCTAGCTAGCACTGTAGGAGGTTGAGGCGGTGGACTGCCTGAGCTCAAGAGTGGGAGACCAGCCTGAGCAAAAGCGAGACCCTGCCTGTAAAACAACTTGTCGTGCATTGAGGAGGGCGCCTGTAGTTCCAGCTACGAGGCAAGCAGAGGCAAGAGGATCTCTTGAGCCCTAGAGTTTGAGGTTGCTGTGAGCTGTGACGCCAGAACACTCTACCAAGGAATGAGACTGTCTCAAAAAAAAAAAAAAAAAAGTTAACTTGGCAGTGGAAACTTCGGCGATGTTTTCTTCTCTATGCTTTTATGATATTCCAAATAATCAGTGGTAAACATACATTATTTTGTAATCTGAAAAAGTAATGCAATATAAAAAGCAAATAAATACATTCAAAACCATTCAAGATGCATCTCAGTTTCTGAATAACTAAAACCAAATTAGCATTAACTGGAAGACAGAGAAAGCAAAGCTGTTGCGTTGGCCAAACTCTGACTTCGAGGCTCTGATTGGGATCTTGGCCTTCTGGGTCTGCCTTTGAGGCGTCGGGCGGCTGGGTCCGGTGTAAAAAGAGCAAGAGCGCCTGGATAGGTGGGGGGGGGGACGCCTCTCGCTCGACCCGCCGGGCCACCCCCAGCACCGCTTCGGCCGCCACCATCTTAACGCTGCCTCCCACCGGCCGCAAAGTGCCGGTGTTCTGGACCGCGAGGCCGCGGGCTGCATCAGGGCGCCCAGAGTCTCCACCCGTCTGCCGCCACCACCAACGCCCTGGCCCGGGCCTCGCTCCGTTTGCGGCGCCTCCACGAGAGCCAGCCGGGCTGTGGGCACCAAGGGCAGGCGGGCAAAACCCCCCGCTGCCCACCGCCGCCGTCGCCCGGAAGGAGCTTTGTCATGCCCGGCGCCAAGCAGCTCTTCGCCAAGTTTCACCTTCGGTGACACAACTTTTCCGTGTTTCTTTTTTAGGCAGCTGCCACATCACGAGGTTAATGAGCACACTAAGGTTTGTAATCAACCCGCCTGCCAGTTTCACAGCGACTGAGGGACGCTGGTTGACCAGACCGCTCGGTGAGATCGTCCGGCTCCCCAGCTATAAAACAAATGCTCCCTGGAATGAGAGCATCTAACAGCACCCTGCCCTGTTTCCAAGAGAATGGCTTGCATTGTTCCCAGAGCTCCGAAAACCACTCGCAAATTCAAGACCTCTTGGAAGCCTTAATGTTCAATAAAGCCCCCCGAGGGGAGAGGCAAGCATATCCATAGAGAATCAAAGGCAAAATAAGCAGGTCAATTCTCAATACTTTCAAAGTCATGGTTGAAAAAAGATTCTGAAAATATCTATGGGCATTTTCAAGAACTGCACTCAGCCTGCCTTCTTTAGGTTGTTTACTTCTGCTTTGAACAGCAAGATAAATATTTTAAGAACTCTAGCTGTTTACTTATCCTCAGTTTTAGAGCAGTACAAATGCTATCTACCTTATTTGGAGAGAGTTTTGAGAACTGCGTTTCATGTTTGTTATTAAACTTACCTATAGCTATGCAATAGACCAGTCAACTGTTAATTACAGCTGTTAAACATAGGTTCTGCAGCACAGAGAAACACTAAATGATTCCCAACTTTGAGAACTATAATTAATATGCTCGTTCAAGGCGTGTGTCTCTGTTAACAAGATATATTTTTGGAAATATTATCTAACTGAAGGCAGCATAAATAGGATAAAAAACTAAAGCTCACACTTTTTTATTTTTCCATTTAAAATGAGTTATATAAGTAGTGAAACCATGGAGCTGCACTTTGGACGGGGGGGGGGGGTATTTCTTTCACTGCAATTAATATGGCTATTAAAGGAGAAAAATTCTGAAATGAAAATCCCTCAATGAGCCCAGAATACCCTACGGAATCCTATTTGGTTAATAAAATCACTGACAACTTGACAAAAAAGGTAGGGAGGGTAAAAAGGAAAGGGAGAGAGGAAGGGAGAACAGGGTAAGGTTGAAAGAGAAAAGCAGAGAAGGGAAATGAGACATATGATCCTGATGAGAGTAAGCATATGCTGTGTAATGAAAAATAAAATAAACAAGTGGAGTTTTTACTCAACAGTGAATTAAGAGGAAGTGTAATCCTGAGAACACAGGTGAACCAAGCTTTCAGATACACTTCCAGGAAAAAAGTACCATTAATTTCAACTGGAAAATGGTGAAATCATGGAGGCCACAATTATCTGGCCAGAGTCCTGTAGTGGTGGTTCAAGAGACTGGCCAAGTGAGGTGAGATGTACGTTGGAAAGTGACAAGCCAGAATGTCCAAGGCCAAAAGGAAAAAGAAGTGGCACTCTCAGGATGGGGTTTCTTTCATCTTTGTATATCAAGGCTCAGCACAGTGCCTGATCTAGAAAAGCCACCCAAGAAATGCATAGAGATGTGTTCAGCTAAACAAAGACAATATCCCTTGAGCAACCGTGCATTTATATAGGCACATTCTTCCTAATTATGTCCATTTTGGTGAATGAAAATAACTTTCACTTTGTGCAAAACTGGATTAGAAAAGAATCAGTTGTGCTGCCTAAGGAGGCAGTATAACATAGTGGTTGGTGGTTAGGCAGTAGATTGGAGTCAATCAAATCTGGCTCAGATCCTCACTCACCCATTTTGCTAGATAAATGACCTCAGTGTGGTCCTAGTCTCTGAGATTCGGTTTCCTCATCTGCCAAATAGGAATAGTCTGGATATCTAGCCTCCAGAAATTGTTAGGAAGATGTCATGCGATATTTCATGTCAAATAACTGTTATATAGTCAATGCTTACAAAATACTATTATTTTTGGACCCCAAACAAAATTCCCCAATTTATGTAGATATTAGAAAGCCAATCATTAAAGATTGGTTCCTTTGAGTGAAAATTCTACCTCCAGCAACACTTGGGCAAAATATAAATACCACTGGGTATCCATTAGATTAAGCCAGCAAAAGGCTCTGACGAAGCCTTTCTCTATCACATTGCCTTCCAATATAATAAAACAGGAAGTGAGCAGAGCATAGGACCAATGAATTTTGATGGGTGCACTGTACTTGCATTCAACAATCATTGATAACTACAAGGCCAAGCAACTGTGCTAGTAATTTGCCAACCATTAGCTCTATTACCTCATACCAGCTACACAAGCTCCATAAACTTCAGTTTTCTTATCTCTATAGTCCATAAGCCTTAACAGCTACTGTACTTTAGTTGGCTGTCATGAGGATTAAATAAGATATAGTATATGTAAAAATAATGTTTGCATAGTAAACAGTAAATGTGCAATAATTTAGAAGCTTACCATAGCAATGTCATCACTGTTCATTATTATTATCATTATTAAATGATAAAACATACAACTGATTAAAGTAATTCCCTACCTTGCCTAGGTCATTCAACAGCTACTCTTAGTAGCCCAACCAGGTACAAGACCCTATTGAGTGTCCTGGTGTGGAACAGGCTTAAGGTGCTCCAAGAAATCAGAGAGGGTAACAACGGTGAAGGGAGTGTGTTGGGAAGGCGAGGTGGGTAGGTGTGTTAGAAATGAAAGAGCGCATGCAGGCAAAACTAATAGATGATGATAGAAATTAAGATAGTTGCCTTAGATGGGAAGAAAGACTAGAAAGGGGCATAAGAGAACTTTTGGAGTGACGAGAATATTCTGTCTTCATTTTAGTGTTGATTACATGAATGTAAATATTTGTCAAAAATCATCAAGATGCACACTTAAGATTTCTACATGGTACTTAAGGTAAACTTCAGTTACAAAAAAAGGAAATTGGGTTTGTACTATTTTTAAAACTTTAACTTTTTTCTAATTCAGGCTCTAACCTGGCCTGTATTTAACCAGAAGGATTTTTCTTTCTTCCTAGGCTCTACTTACAGGATCTAGAAAGAGGGACAGACATGTACAACTGGGAATTCCTTTGGGCCAAACAGTGATTGTTCATACCAAATCTGATGGCTCTGGAGGCAGGCCAAGCAAGCCACTTAGCTCAGGCCAGCCCTGCTAGACTCCCTAGAATGTCAACCACAACTGTACACTACCAGAAGCCAAGAGTGCTGCCAGATTTGAAAGAATCAGCAAGGACACCTACTCCCCTCTGCCATTTGCCCATAGGGAAGGTCATTAGCCAATAACACTAACACTATTCCAATTTGAAAATCAATGGCAAAAGTAATTTCAAAGGGCTGAGACAAGAACAGGCCATGAGAAAGGCTTTACAGTAATCTCAACATATAGTAATTGTAATTTAGACTCAATGTTTATTACAACCCAGATCTCATAATAAAATAGTCCTTCATGTTTCCACTGAGGACAGAGAATCAAGAATTTATCTCTTTTCTAATATAAAACCATAATATTCAGAATCCATACCCTGGAAAACACTGCTTTAGAGGAAAAAAATTGGCCATCCAATTCAAGAAATTGGACTTGAGGGCTGGAGTAGTGGTCATAATAACTATCATGTGTTGTTTCACTTTCTTTAGGAAATTAGTGCATTTGCCTGGAAATCCACACCCAGAGGAAATATTTCATCAAGGTACAACATTCGGCTCTGTGCCTGTAGCACAGTGGTTACAGCACCAGCCACGTACACTGAGGGTGGTGGGTTTGAACCCAGCCCAGGCCAGCTAAACAACAATGACAACTGTAACAAAAAATAGCTGGGTATTGTGACAGATGCCTGTAGTCCCAGCTACTTGGGAGGCTGAGGCAAAAGAATCGCTTAAGCCCAAGAGTTTGAGGTTGCTGTGAGCTGGGATGCCACTATACTCTACCAAGGGCAACATAGTGAGACTCTCTCAAAAAAAAAAAAAAATGATACAGCATTCAACAAAGTGATAAAATTCCAAATGAAAGAATGTCAGAAAAGTTTCAATTGAGTTTGTGGAACTGGTATATCACACATAGACAACCTCTATTTTAAGTGGATGAAGACAATGATGAACTACATTGCACAGGACAATGAGCTTGGAATGAACTCCTCAGCCTGTACTGATAAATCTTTTTTTTTTTTTTTTGAGACGGAGCCTCAAGCTATCCCCCTGGGTAGAGTGCCATGGCATCACAGCTCATAGCAATCTCCAACTCCTTGGCTCAAGCGAGTCTCCTGCCTCCGCCTCCCAAGTAGCTGGGACCACAGGCGCCGGCCACAACACCCAGCCATTTTTTGGTTGCAGC
>CAUYQV010158573.1:0-13187 GCA_963574575.1 Galagoides demidoff | reverse complement strand
CAAGCGAGTCTCCTGCCTCTGCCTCCCAAGTAGCTGGGACCACAGGCGCCCGCCACAACGCCCGGCCATTTTTTGGTTGCAGCCATCATTGTTGTTTGGCGGGCCCGGGCTGGGGATTCGAACCCACCACCTTGGGTGTACATGGCTGGCGCCTTAGCCGATTGAGCCACAGGCGCCGAGCCATGTCATTTTCTTAGTTATTGAGTTAAGACATTCATACCCTGCTTTTAGAAAGATTCACTTGTACCCTTGTAGGATAAACCATAGAGGTGACCCCACCAATCACCCTAGTTCCCCCCACCCCTTCTACTCTGTTTGCTGGGCTCATATATTTTGGCCAGGAAGACACAGCAACCTACTTTAGAGTGTATACTGTTCCTGATAGCTCCAACTTGCTACATGCTGTCTCCTTGGGGCTGTGACTGTCAATACTCCACCCCCTTGTCCCATGAGGCCAGCTGCTTTTGGGTGATGAGGTTCATGATAAAGCCTTTGAATCCCATGGTAATCAGTGGACTGCCTCACGTATTTTTTGGTAAAATGGATTCTTTAGTGAAGCTGAGGAATGTCCAACAAAGATAGTGGCAGAAACACAGCAGGAAAGAAAAGCAAATTGAGTAAGTGTTTACTCCAAAGAATAAGTGGAGTAAAAGCTTCACTCCAAATAGAGACAAATCCCTGTCTTTTCTGGTCTACCACCAAGTGGTGGGCTGGTCTCCCTTGGACTGTGATACTCTACGTGCAGGTCTCTGCCATTGGCACCTTAGGTGTTCAGAAGCCAGATCAACCTTAGTCTCTTTAGTTGTTTCAATAAGCTCTAGGGTAGCTGGGGAAAAGGCTGTTATAAGTCTTTTTGCTCACTTGTTTCTCAAAAACTTTCTCACAAGTGAGTGCTTTTGGTGAATATTCACACGTGAACCAGGTTGCTCACATTCTGTCCAAGTGGTTCATCAATGTCATTTTCCCTAGACCCTCACCGGCAGTCAGAGCTCATTCCTTCCAAATCTCTGAATATCCAGCTAAATCGTCAGCCACTGACTCTGTGGAAGCCACTGAAGAAGGGGCCTTTGGTTCTTCTTGGGGTCCATGGTTAGGGAGTGAGCGAATAGGTTATGTATGATTAATCTACTCCAATTTCCTGACTCCCTAAGTATTTTTGATTTCTTCATTTGCATTCCTGGGCACTGCAATTTCATTTAATGTGGCCGCCACTGAGTTCAGGTTATAGTAAACCAGCAGAGCAGACGGCTTAGCTGCTGCAGCCGCTGGAGCCAGCACACTGATGTTCTTCATCTGTAGGTCGTCTTAGATCACTTCCACGCAGATTTCCTGGGTTTTGGTTGATACAAAATTAGCAAACTCTTGCAATTCTTCTATGGTGTAAACCATCTCCTCTCAATCAGATCTTTTTTTTTTTTATAATGTGGACAGGAAGTAGGATTTATTGATAGGCATGAAGAAGGAGGTGGCTGCACAGTGGAAGCCCTCAGGAGTGCATGGCCCGCCACTTGTCTGGGGTCTCAATCAGATCTTGTCCATACATTAACATCTGATTCTAGTGCCATGAGTGAAGACACGAGGTAGGGATGGGGCATCTGGGCAATCAGCACCTCCTTGCAAGGTAGAGTATACCAATCTTATCGGACAACAGTGGAAAGTCTGTGGACGTGCAACAGAATTTGGGAGGCAGTGGTACTTGGATTCATTCAAATCCACTCAGATTCCCAGGGCCTCCCTCTTTCCCAGTCAAGGCCCTCATTGTTCACAGTAGAAACCCAAAAAGGCTGCAAATTAAATTTATATTGTAACTCTGCTATCTGCAGCGTCAGAGGTTGTTTGTGGCAGTTATAAAAGCTTGTGTCGGCTTGATGCCTGTGGCTCAAGTGGCTAAGGCCCCAGCCACATACTCCTAAGGTGGTGGGTTCAAATCCAGCCCGGGCCCACCAAACAACAATGATGGCTGCAACCGAAAACAAAAATAGCCAGGTGTTGTGGCGGGCGCCTGTGGTCCCAGCTACTTGGGAGGCAGAGGCAGGAGACTGCTTGAGCCCAGGAGTTTGAGGTTGCTGTGAGCTGTGATGCCACTACACTCTACCCAGGGGGACAGCTTGAGGCTCTGTCTCAAAAAAAACAAAACAAACAAAAAAAAAGCTTGTGTCCTCTGATCATGCTTGAGCTTGTAATTTTTCTTTTTTGATACTCTCTTGGGCAGTTCAGAGTCTCAAAAATTCGGAAAACTTGTCCCTCCTACTGCCATTGCTGCTGCCACAGCCACCCCACAGCCATGAAGCTGACAAATGGACTCGTCCCAACACCTCCACTATCACAGCTTTTTTGTCACCTAGAAATGCCACAGGAAGATGGCTTTACCTTCTAACCCTCCCACCTCTGCTTCACATTTGGAGAACTTAAACCATGTCCCAGACCTAAGCATGTCCGGTCCCAGCTGAAAGTGTATATAGCTGTGGATACTCTGTAACACAGGAACATAGAAAAGAAGCAGGGTGGATGCCCAGGGCCCAGTGTTTAATGTGTATTTGAGGTCCATCTAGGGACAGTCTTCCTCCCTCACCCCAGCTAAGGTGTTGTGAGTACAGAATCCTGGTTCTAACTTGCCTCCACTGCTTACTAGCTGTGTTACCTCAGTTTTCTCATCCCCCGAATAGGGTTAGTAGTGGCACCTGCCTCCCAGAGTTGCTGTGACACGGGACGGTGTGTGAGACAAAGTAAATGGGACACACACGGGACAGTGTGTGAGACAAGGTAAATCCTCAATACTCCTCAGTCTCTGTGCCAATCAGCCACTGTGGCTCCACCAGTGAGTCACAAACCATCAGGAGTAGAATTTATTATAAATAGAGGGCTGCTTGGGCTGGACTTTGGTAGGAAACTCCATGAGGGCCTGTAGGAAGCCAGTATCTCGCCTTAACGGCAGGACTCGCCCACAGGTGCTTCTTGGTACAGCAGCAGGCAAGTTTCTGCCAATAAGTGGATGGATGAGAAAGCACTGCAGGGCGATTATGCCCTCCAGGCCTCTCCTGTCCAGCTTTGCTGACTGGCCGGCAGCAGCAAGGAACCGAGAGAGTTCCGCCTGGACTCGACCTGAGCGCCGGCGTTGCCACCGCCAGCGGCAGGATCCCGGGCGAGTTCATTGGCTCAGTTTCTCCTATTGTCAAATGCAGGCGATAATATCCACTTCCCCAACCCCCCACCCCAAATGTTTGGGTTGAAGAGTAAGATGGGATCACAGAGAGAGGCGACAGGGTCCTGCCCTCCCGGCCGACCCTTCCCCGCAGGGGGTCGTGACTGTCCCCGGAGCGCGGCGGTGCAGGGCCCCGCGCCGGCGCCGCAGGATGCGCGCTGGTGCGGGAAGAGCCGGGCGGCGGTAGAGGAAGGCGGAGTCCGCCGGGAAAACGAAACCAAGAGCGAGCCGCCTGCCCGCCGCCGGCCGCCGGGACCCAGGAGAGCGCGGGACGACGTGCACGCCGGTCGCGAGTCCCCAGTCCTCCCGCAGCCTTGGTGCGGGGCCCTTCCCGGATCTCGGGAAAGGATCGAGAAACGCGGTGGGAACTGAAAGCCATTTTCTTCCTACGAAGAATTTTCATCAGTGCAGGTAAAAACTATCTCCCTGGCAGCGGGGTGGGGATGTCCTAGGTCAAGACGTATCGTTCTGTGGAGCTACGGACAGATGGAAGACATAGGCCTGAAATACACATAGATTGGCTAAATAATCTCCGGTTAAAAAAAATCTCTTACCTTCAGGGTTGCAGTAGCGTCCCAGTTGCCCGGCCTCAGCTGCGGTCCCCACTCGGGCCCTACTCCACACCGCCACCCCATTAAATCTTCTCTATCCTTCAGCAGCCGTGTGGTTCCTTTAAGTCGGAACCAGACACTCCTTGGCTCAGGCGCCCCCAGATCTTCCTGTCTCATCAGAATTCTATAAGCGTTTATCAGGGCCGGGCAGGCCTCTAGACACGGTGGCTTCCTTGTTGTCCCCAGGGCACGGCCAGGACTGCTCCAGTCCCTAGGCCTTTGCCCTTTCTTCTTCCTAGAAAGCTCTTTCCCCAGACACCTGCTTGGGCACATCCCTTACTTTATCCTGCACTTCTTCCAATGCCAGCTTCCCAGAACAGCCTTCCCCCAACAACATGCAAATACAGAAACCCTGCTGTGCCCTTGTGGTCCTCCTTAGGCCAGGCCACTTGAGTTTTCAACCTAGTTCTTACCACCTTGGGAAGTTTTCTCTTGGGGTTGAGTTCCTCCCCTAGGAAGTTCAAGGTAGCAGGGTTTCATTCATCAGCACCTGGTATATAGCAAGTGTTTACTAATTATTTGTCTAATGAATGATAATTCCTAAGTTCTTTTTTGAATTCTCGAATCATCAGTCTTCCTATTGGAAGTGTTCATGTTTTCTTTAGTCCTAAAAATGCCTTGCCAGATGGAAGCTAAGAGACATGCTCTCTGCTATTCCTTAAGAATGTAGACTTTTGGCGGCACTCATGGCTCAGTGGATAGGGCCTCAGCCACATACACTGAAACTGGAGTGTTGGAATCCAGCCTGGACCAGCTAAAGCAACAATGACAACTGCAACAGAAAAATAGTCGAGTGTTGTGGCGGACACCTGTAGTCCCAGCTACTTGGGAGGCTGAGGCAAGAGAATCACTTAAGCCCAAGAGTTTGAGGTTGCTGTGAGCTGTGACACTACAGCACTCTATTCAGGGCAACAGCTTGACACTCTGTCTCAAAAAAAAAAAAAAGAATGTAGACTCTTGGGTAGATTATCCTCTTGTTCTTCAGTTTGCTTATTTGGCGTGAAGATGGTTAAATCATTTATAAAATAGGTACTGGTTGAATGCATGTTTGAGTGAAGTATGGTGTGTGACCTGCAGGGGGCTCAGCCCACAGGGAGCCCAAAGGAAATGGAGGCACAGGCAGAGTAATTTATGGGGATGAATAAGATGGGCAAATAACATTTGTTAGTGATTGCGATGGAGATTTCTTTTAGGTGATGAGTAAGACTAGGACTTGATCCCCAAAGGACTCACTGATTAGTTGAAAAAGCAGTGAGAGCTGTGATGAGGCCTGGCAAGGTAGAGTGGCAGCCCTTGACAGGTACTAGCTGCCCCTAGGGCATGAAAGAAGGTGAATGGAGATTGCTTGGTAGATAAAGGATGCAGATACTGCCTCTCAAGCTTAGAGAAAAGCAGGTGACAACTCTGGGGGGTGGATATTTTGGTATGCATTATTAGGTGCCTGTTATAAGCTTGGCTCCCTTCACTCTTGTAATTCATAGTTTAGTTTAGAAAACAGTGAAATAAACAACTGTAATAAAGAAGACAATAAAAGAGCCAATGGCTCTGTGAAAGAGCCATGAAAGAGTAACTGGGATTTTGAACTGGTATCTGTAGGAAGCAGGGGGTGACCAGGCAAAGGCATTGTAAAGAGGAACAGCCAAGACCATTTTAGTAGGGAAGAGGGTTGGACAGAGGCAGGTGGGGGTTCAAGAAAAAGTCAGTGGTGAGGGCGGCACCTGTGGCTCAAGGGAGTAGGGCCCCAGCCCCATATGGCGGAGGTAGCAGATTCAAACTCAGGCCTGGTCAAAACTGAAAAAAAAAAAAAAAGTCAGTGGTGAAGGTATACTTTTGAGAGCCACCACTGTGTGGGTGGAGTTTCAAGCCACAAATCTGGAGGTGGTCACCAGGGGAGTGAGTGTGAGCAGAGAAGAGCAGGTCTAAGGCCCTGGGACATTACAATATCTAGACGAAAGGAAGATGAAGAGGAACCAGAAAAGAAGCAGCTTGTGAGAAAGGAAGAGAGCAATGAGAGTGGGTGTCTAGAAGTCCAAGCTAAGAAAGGGGGCAGAGAGAGAAGGGAAGGAACAGCCATATCAGATGCTGGTAGACCAGGACTTAAAACTGCCTATTAGACTTCGCAATGGAGAAGCTTTACTTGTCCAGGAGATGTAAGTGTATGATTCTCTTATATGAAACCCCTAATATGATAGGCAAATTATAGAGACAGAAAGTAGCAGGAACTGAAAAGAGGAAGAAGTGGGAAATTATTGTTTAAGGGGACAGATCTTCTGTTTGGCAAGATGAAAAAGAATACTGGAGTTGGCCGTGGTGATGGCTATGTAACATCGTGAATGTACGTAATGCTAGTGAATTGTACACTGGAAAAAAATGGTTAAGAGGCTACATTTCATGTTATGTATATTTAACACACATTTAAAATGTAAAACAAAGAAAAGATCATGATGGCTGCAGGCACAGAGTAGAGAAGGCATTGAAGTCGCCTGTAGAGACTGTTTCTGAGATTCTTAGAGCAGTCCAGGAGTGAGGTGTTGGTGGCTTGAAGCAGGATAATGGTGTAGACATTGTTTAGAAGATTTTTGGTAATGGGACCTAGATTAAAAGGTAAAGAGAGGAAGTGTCAACAATGCCTCTAAGGCACATGGTTTTCAGACTTGAATGAATGGTGGAGTCATTTTCTGAGAAAGGAAACTCCAAAACAGCTTAGGGGAGAAAGCTAATAAATGCAGGTTTAGATATTTTGGGTTTAAAGTTCATACAAGGTGGGGTGCTCCCACCTAAAGGGCGCAATGTAAGGGTGCAGGACACGTCTATAACAGGGACTTTACACAGGCACACATTGTAACCTAATCGTTTGTACCCTCCTATTAATCTGAAATAAAAAAACAATAAAGTCCACGCAAAGTGGAGAAAGATCTAAAACTCAGGGAGGGATTCATAAAGGATATGTAAATTTTAGAGGTATTGACATGTAGAGATCATGGACATGAAAGAGAAATCACTTTAATGAAAAAATATAAAGTGAAGAGAACAGAATCTTTGGATCACACCAACATTGATAGCCTATGAAGACGAGAAAGAGTGGCCCAGAAGAAAGAGAATCAAAAGAGCTTTCCAACAATAAATAAAATAAGAACTTTAATAGGGTCTGGTTCTGTCTCTGGATTTACCTATTCTACATGGACTCATACAATATTTTATGATCTTTTATGTCTGTTTTTTTTCGTTTAGCATAATGTTATGGCACGTCTGAGTACTTCATCTCTTATTATGCCTGAATAATATTCCATCAGTGTGGATACACCACATTTCCTTTACCATTCCTCGGGGGATGGACCCTTGGTTTGTTTTCACTTTTGGGCTCTTGTGAACAGCACTGTTATGAATGTTCCTATATACGTATTTGTTTGAAAATCTGGTTTTCAATTCTTGGAAATATCTAATATTGGAATTGCTGGGTTGTATGGTAATTCTAAGTTTAACTTTTGGAGGAAGGACCAACCTGTTTCCCTCAACAGCTGTCTTGTTTTACATTCCATCAGCAGTACATGAGGGTTCTAATTTCTCCACATCTTCACACACTTTTCTTTTCTTTTTTTTTTTTTTTGAGACAGAGCCTCAAGCTGTCCCCCTGGGTAGAGTGCCGTGCCATCACAGCTCAGAGCAACCTCCAACTCCTGGGCTCAAGCGAGTCTCCTGCCTCTGCCTCCCAAGTAGCTGGGACCACAGGCACCTGCCACAACGCCTGGCTATTTTTTGGTTGCAGCCATCATTGCTGTTTGGTGGGCCGGGCTGGATTCGAACCCACCACCTTAGGTATATGTGGCTGGTGCCTTAGCTACTTGAGCCACAGGCGCTGAGCCCTTTATTTATTTATTTATTTTTTAGGATAGAAAAATATTCAGTTCTTTGATAAATTATGTGCAGTTTTTAGAAAAGGTAGCCTTTCGTAATGAACAGAGATTTAGAGACAATGCAAGGGCAACATGATGTCTTGAAGCAATTGGAGAAGGATCAGTGTGAAGAGAAATTTCGGGCTTCACAGAGGGCAGAAGAGTCGGCCAGAAGGGAACTTCAGAGGATTAGGTTAAAACTTCAACAACAAATTGTGACTATTGAAAATGGAGAGAAAGAAAAAAATGAAAATGCTGACCCAAAACAGCAAGTCAGTCATTTGCAGATCCAAGTGACCTCCCTTTCACAGTCAGAGAACAATTTGCTGTGGATTTTTTTTTTTTTTGGAGGTGGGGACTGGGGTTGGGTTTGAACCCACCGCCTCCAGCATATGGGACCAGCGCCCTACCCTTTTGAGCCATGGGCACCACTTTTTCTTTCTTTCTTTCCTTTTTTTTTTTTTTTTTTTGAGACAGAGTCTTACATTGTTGCCCTTAGTAGCATGCTGTGGCGTCACAGCTCACAGCAACCTCAAACCCTTGGGCTCAAGCGATTCTCTTGCCTCAGCCTCCCAAGTAGCTGGGACTACTGGCACCCACCACAACGCCCCGCTATTTTTTTAGAGATAGAGTCTTGCTCTGGCTCAGGCTGGTCTGGAACCTGTGAGCTCGGGCAATCCACTCGTCTTAGCCTCAAGTGCTGGGATTACAGGTGTGAGCCATCCATCGTGCCTGGCTATGTTCTGATTATTACTATTACTGCCATCCTACTGGGCATGAAATGGGATGTAGTTTTCATCTTCATTTCTGCAAATGACTAGTGATGTACTAATGATGTTGAGCCTCTTTTCATGGGCTTGTTGGCCATTTGTATACCTTCTTTGGAGAAATGTCTGTTCAAGTAACTTGCCTGTTTTTTAAAAAATTAAATCATAGCTGTGTACATTAATACAATCATGGGGTGCAATGTGCTGGGTTTTTTTTTTTTGTGCTGGTTTTATATACAATTTGAAATATTTTCATCAAAATGGTTAACATAGAACTTGCCTATTTTTTAATTGACTGTTTTTCTTTTTGTTGTTGAATTGTATTTCTTTATATATTCTGGATACTATCAGAATCCTTATCAGATATATGATTTACGGACAGTACACTCTGTCAATTGTCTTTTTATTTTCTTCATAGTATCCTTTGTTATTATAATTATTTTTATTTTTTTAGAGCTGGGTTGTCTCTGTTGCCCATGGCTGGAATGTGTGACTGTAGCTCACTGCAGACTCCAGCTTCTGGTCTCAAGTGATCTTCCTGAGTAAATGAGTCTGCAAGTAATTTTTTTAGTCCCCAACTAATTTTTTTTTTTTCCTTTGGTAGAAATGAGGTCTTACTATGTTGCCCAGGCTGGTTTCCAACTACTGGCTTCAAGCCACCTTCCTTCCTCAGCCTCCCTAAGTGCTGGGATTATGGTATGTGCCACTGCACCCAGCCCAGAGTATCCTTTGATATATAAAAGTTTTTAATTTTGAGGAAGCTTAATTTATCTATGTTATCTTTTTGTTGCTTGTACTTCTTCTGTCATATCTAAGATTTCATCTCTAAATTCAAAGTCATGAAGATTTTTATGTTTTCTGCAAAAAGTTTTGTAGTTGGGACTCTTCCATTTAGATTTTATATCCTCCAAATTTTGTTTGTAATTATTGACACTGTCTTGGTCCAGTGAGATCTGTGAAGTGGGGTCTTAATTTACTTGTGGTTTAAATTATCCTAAAATTGACTTTTGCAAATTTCAGGGGGGCTTTTTTGGTATTTCTCAGGAGAATCTATTTCTATATTGCTAAATCCTTCATTAATTCATAAGTTTTACTTATGTATACTCCAAACTTTCTTCTTCTTAACATAAACAATTCTAATTGTACTCTTGTAACCTTTTTACCTTCTCAAGCAGGTGGTCAAAATTGTACTTGACACTCAGTAAAAGCAGAAAGCAGAGTTAAGGTGAAGGGCCCCATTCTTTCACTGGCCAGTAAAGTTTTGAAAATAGGAAATTTGGGGAGACATCAGCTTTATTATGTAGTCCATGAGAAAAGAAGGTTGGTTTTGAAAAACAGTCTCTGAATTTCTTTGGGGCTGAAACGAGTCATATAAAGGAGAGTCTCCTCCCACCCCCTTTTGTCTCCTAAACTAGACTGGAAAAAAATCAGATTAAAAATGTTCTGTAAGCATCATTCATTCAAATACATGTATCTCTTCTACTGTAGGTTACTACTGGAAGAAGAAATGGCCAGTGATACTCCATCAAACAGTATACCGGGTTACTTCATGGAAGAACTTAATAAATACCGTCAGAAAGAGAATGTGGTACTTGAGTATCGTGAAGTGACGAAGTCAGGACCTGCCCATAACCTAAGGTAAATTGCTCTAAAAAGGGTATGGTGTTTCTTTTTGGATTGTTGTGAACCTTCACTTAGAATAATGATGTCCAGTTCCATCCGGGTTGTTGCAAAAGGTATAAGTTTACCATTTTTTATGGCTGAGTAGTAGGCCATGGTATACACATACCACATTTTATTAATCCACTCATGTATTTACGGGCTTTTGGTTTGGTTCCACGTTTTTGTGATTGTGAACTGTGCTGCAATAAACATTTGAGTGCATGCGTCTTTTTGATAAAACAACATTTTTTTCCCCTTTGGGTAAATACCCAGTAGTGGAATTGCTGGATCAAAAGATAGGTCTACTTTTATTTTTATTTATTTATTATTTGTGGTTGTTTTTGAGATAGAGTCCCACCCTATGCCCTGAGCAGAATACAGTGGTGTCATAGCTCACTGCAACCTCAGACTTGGTCTGTGAGCATCCCGTGGACTCGGCCTCTGGAAGCTGCTGGGATTACAGGTGCTTGCCCCCGTGCCTGGTGGGTTTTTCCATTTTTTTAGGAGTCGGGGTCTCACTCTCACTCAGGCAAGTCTCGAACTCCTGAGCTCAAGCAATTTTCCCTCCTCAGCCTCCCACAGTGCTGGGATTAAGGCGTGAGCCACCACGCCTGGTAGTAGGTCTACTTTTAATTCTTTAAGGAATCTTCATACTCCCCATAGAGGTCGTATGGTACTAGTTTGCAATCCTGCCGACAGTGTACAAGTTCCTTCCTACCTGCACCCACGCCACATATACTCACTATTAAGCTGGAAATAATTTATCAACACGCACATGTACATTTGATAGTAAAACTCAATGGAAAATAAGTAGGTGGAGGGGGCCCGAGGGGAGGGGGGCAGATTCCCACCTAACAGGTATAATGCACGCTATCCAGGTGAGGGGCACACTTACACCTTTGACTCAGCTGTGTCAAGGCAGTTCATATAAACACAACATTTGTACTCATGTAATATTCTGAAATTTTTAAAAAGGGGAATATGGACCAGCTAGGGGACAATTTTGAAGTTAGTAGTTTAGCCCAAGGGCACAATTTTGAGGTCAATACTTTAGCCCTATAGCAAAGTTGTCAGAAATTTCTGTGAAATTCCTTTTGGCATAAAGTGGTAACTCCAGATGACTCCAGAGGAGAAAAGGGGTAGAAGCCTCTCTCTGCTTTGAGAAGATGTTTTGGGTGAGTGCTTAAATTATATTTGATCATAGTGAACAGTTTCCAATCCTCAAAATCATAGGGGGAAGTAGTGATTAGAGCACTTGTCCTTAGATGGTGCATGAGTTATATAAAATTTTGTGAATATTCTCTTTGTAATCAGGTTTACATTTCAAGTTATAATAGATAAGAGAGAATTTCCAGAAGCGGAAGGTAAAACAAAGAAGGAAGCAAAAAATGCTGCTGCCAAATTAGCTGTTGAGATACTTAATAAAGAAAACAAGGTGAGTGGTCGCCTTTACCTTCAGTTAAAAAAGAAAATCACAAATCTATTTCATGTTTCTTTCTTAAAATTTATTTTATTTTATATTTCTTTACGTTCAAGAGTGCAATTCAATCTTTTTTCCCTGTCTTTTTTTCTGTAGGGCCCTGAATGAGAGGAACACCTAGGAAATAATGGGCAAAACTTCCTAATACTTAGCATGTCAGCAGATAAATGCTCTAAAGTTGAATAAGTATGGAAAAGGGAGAAATATTTAGTAAGAAATGAGCCGACAGGTTCTGGGAGGACTCTCCTGTGCCTAATCGAGGAACTGTGGTAGAAAAGGAAAAAAAGTGGGGAAGAGGCAAAAATCTACCTAATGGATCCGATGAACA
This sequence comes from Galagoides demidoff, assembly GCA_963574575.1. Classification (NCBI taxonomy): domain Eukaryota; kingdom Metazoa; phylum Chordata; class Mammalia; order Primates; family Galagidae; genus Galagoides; species Galagoides demidoff. Next base: position 1,244 of record CAUYQV010158573.1, on the reverse strand, counting down.
GTATTTGGGTGATGGGCATTGCATTGCAGACGTGATCCCCGTAACCAACACCATTGATACTCCCTTAATACTTTGAAATTTAGAAAAAAGTGAAAGTGATTTTCTAGGGAAAATTCTGTAAAATCATCCCTCAGTATCTACGGGGAATTGGTTCCAGAATCCTCTCAGACACCAAAATCCTCTGAGCTCAAGTCTATTGTAGAAAATGGCATATTATTTGGATATAACCTATGTATATCCTCCTATATATAGTCATGCATTGCTTAATGACTGGGATATGTTTTGAGAAATGTGTTGTAAGGCAATTTTGTCCAAACAAACATCATGGAGTGTACACAGTCCTAGATAGTCTACTACGCACCTAGGCTATATTACATACAAATCTATACAGCTTGTTACTGTACTGAATACTGTGGGACATGATAACACAGTGGTAGTTATAATGATTGTGTATCTAAATATATCTAAACATAGAAAAGGACAGCAAAAATATAATAGGAAAGATAAGAAATAGTACCTAGGGTGGCACCTGTGGCTCAAGGAGTAGGGTGCCAGCCCCATATACCAGAGGTGGTGAGTTCAGACCTGGCCCCAGGCAAAATCTGCAAAAAACAAAAAAAGAAATAGTACCTATATGGGGCACATACCAGGCATGGGGGTTGCAGGACTGGAAGTTGCTCCGTGAGAGTCACTGAGTGAGCAGTGAGTGGATGGGAAGGCCTGGGACTTTACCGCACACTCTATAGACTTTACACTATACACTTGGGTGCACTAAATTTATAAAAAATTCTTTAGTAACAAATTAACCTCAGTTTATTGTAACTTTATTACTTCATTAATATTAAAATTCTTTTTAACGTTTTAACTCTTTTACAGTAACACTTAGCTTAATACACAGACACATTGGATAGCTGTACAAAAAAGTATTTCCTTTCTTTATATCCTTATTCTGTAAGCTTTTATCTATTTTAAATTTTTTACTTCTGGCTCGGCACCTGTGGCTCAATCGGCTAAGGCACCAGCCACATAAGGTGGCGGGTTCGAATCCCCAGCCCGGGCCTGCCAAACAATAATGATGGCTGCAACCAAAAAATGGCGGGGTGTTGTGGCGGGCGCCTGTGGTCCCAGCTACTTGGGAGGCGGAGGCAGGAGACTGGCTTGAGCCCAGGAGTTGGAGGTTGCTGTGAGCTGTGATGCCATGGCACTCTACCCAGGGGGATAGCTTGAGGCTCCGTCTCAAAAAA
>CAUYQV010158571.1:0-32926 GCA_963574575.1 Galagoides demidoff | reverse complement strand
GTTGGTTTCTAGATCTTCTATATGTGCCTCAGAGGGTCCCTGCTAGTTTGTTTCTATAAAAAGAATTTAAGACCCTGGCTATGTAGAGAGAAGGCAACATTTTTGCACTGCTGGTGGGACTGCAAACTAATACAACCTTTTTGGAAGGAAGTATGGAGAAACCTCAAAGAACTCAACCTAGACCTCCCATTTGATCCTGCAATCCCATTACTGGGCATCTACCTAGAAAAAAAATATATATCCTTTTACCATAAGGACACTTTCACTAGACTGTTTATTGCTGCTCAATTTACAATCACTAAAATGTGGAAACAGCCTAAATGCCCATCAATCCAGGGATGGATTAACAAGCTGTGGTATATGTATGCCATGGAATACTATTCAGCCACTTAAAAAGATGGAGACTACACGTGTTTTGTACTAACTTGTATGGAGGTGGAACACATTCTTCTTGGTAAAGCATCACAAGAATGGAGAAGCAAGAATCCAATGTACTTGATTTTGATATGAGGACAATGGACGACCTAGAACATGGAGGCTAGGGGAATGGGGGAGGGGAGAGAGGGAAGGAGGGAGGGGGTAGGGGTCACGATGTTTGACATACCTCTTGGGGCAGGAACACATTTATAAGAGGGACTTTGCCTGACAAATGCAATCAGTGTAACGTGGTCCTTTGTACCCTCGATGAATCCCCAACAGTTAAAACAAAAAAGAAAAGAAAAAAAAAAGAGTCTGACTAAGGCATAAGCTAAGAACCTCCACTGGGCCCCAGCTACTGAGAGAAGAAGATTCCCAGCCCAAGTGCCTGGTTACAGCCCCGCTCGCTGGGACAGACCCATCCTCAGAGAGCCCGGTGGGGTTGCTCGGCCCAGGGTTTACAGAGAGCCTCTCTTTTCGGGCTGGTTTTCTCCGCCTTGTTTTCTTGTGTGCTCAGTGGCTTGTTCCTAACTCACAGCCAATCACCGCACTGCCAGATGGTGCGAAAGATTTACCGGAATTTCGTTTTCAAATAAACCACAGGCTTGGATGAGCTAATGTTGTTCCACATAAAAAAAGCCACAAAACTGGACAAATTAATGTTGTTTCAAGAAAAGAAACTTGTCCAGGCCATCAGGTCTGCCCTTCTCAAAAAGATCTGATAGCTGCACCAAGCCACTTGGGGCAGGGATCATTCCCGGGGGAAACCACCATGCCGAGTGATGGGTGAGGAGAGACCATCTCCTCCGCCTGACTCCACAGAATAACTGGGGGGAAATTTCATCCTCCCAGGGAACTGGACTGTTTCTGTCAAGTTTATCTGGCTTATACTAGATGAACGGATGGCAATGGTCCTTCCTGTCAACCATGTCCATGGTCCCTCCCCAAACACAGACTGCCTGTGAGCACCCCCAGGACAGAGCACTGACCCAGCAGGTCACCTTCAGGCTGCTCAGCCAGGACATGAAGGCTGATGATTTATAAACCACACTGCAGGGGTGTGTTCTAGAAGAAGTGGTGGTGTAGCTTAGTGAACAATGCTTCCAAGACTGGAAGGCTGACCTCTTGACAGCAGTGGGACCAGACACAGATCTCTGGCCACTAAAGAGCACAATTGTCTTGTCTTTAAGATGGTAATAATAATAGGAAGCCCACGGGGTTGTTGTAAGAATAAAATTGAACTAATGTGCCAAGTCCTTTAGCACCGTGCCCAACATACAATAGGTGTTTCCTACACGTGGCAGGGTGATGGTGGGGGTGGGGGTGGGAGTGGTGTGCTGTCCTTAACCTACAGCGCTCATCACATCCATCTGGTGTAAAAGAGCCCGTCTCAGAAGAGGCGCATCATCTGTTTCCTGTGGTCGGCTGAATTGAACAAAATACCCCGTGAAGCGAATCAAGCCAGGATATCAATCAATATAACTCAAGCCGAAAGAGCCATTATTAAAGAATCTAAAGAATTGCCTCATCTTTTTTTCCTTCCTTTTCTCAACCAAACCCCAAAATAGAGACCTTAAGAACTTGGTATTAAATTAGAATTTTATGAAATTTTCTTCCCTCCTGAAGCTTTACATAATAAATATACGTGGAAACACTGGTCTGAAGGGATGCCTGGGATCTGGGCTTGGCACTTGATTTTGCTACATGGGATAGAGAAATCTGGAACCTATTTGAGCAGGGATTCGGATATGTACACTTGATCGTTATAACTCAAATGGCTACCAGTTATTGAGTCCTTTATAAGCTAAACAACTTTATGTACTTGATTTTATTGAATGCTTACTCTAAATTTATGATGTTTTCCCTATTTTGCAAATGAAAAGACCAAGGAAAAAAATCTACTAGCTGTAAAAAGGCCATATGTGCTCGATCAGAAGGGCTGTTGATGCTATTCTGCCTTGCTAACGTGTTTTTGGATGGAAATCGCTAGAGACGACTCTTAGGCTAACACCACATGAGATGATGGTGATGACGATAGAGAAAATAAAACACTTTCTGAGTTTTACCTCGGTTTTCACAGCCACCCTGTGAGGTAGAAGCTCTCATCACTCCATTCTAGGGGTGCGGGAACCAGGCAGAGAAGCTAATCACGGCTGGAGTCTCACAGCTGGTGGCATGTGGCCGAGCTGGGATTCAAACCCAAGTAATTTGACCTTGACTTTTGTGTTATGCTCCTTCCTCTAGGCAGGACCCAGCATCCTGAAGCCTTGCCTGTGGGAGGAGCTGCTCCCTCCATCGTTCATCAGGCAAGTGGCCCTGAACTTTTTGTTCATAAGATCAACTCACCAACTCCACAAGAGACTCCATGCATCACCCAAAGAAGGCCAGGACCTCTTGCTGGGCATGTTGAAAACCACGGTAGGGTGGCTGTGGGTCACAAGAAAGTGTTTGCTGATATGAAAAGTCTATAAAGTTTGACTAGAGATTTCTTAGAGGCACGAAGAGGGACTTCTGGTGCATTTTCTTGCAGGGCTTAATTTTTCTCAGGGTTCTCTTTCTTCGACCTCAGAATGAATGTAAGCAATCTTTGCCCCCCCCCCTTTCTGGCTGAAACCAAACTTTTGATTTTTCAATTGATGTACACATGCCCCTCCTCCTGCCTCTCAGACTAGCTTCATTTCTTAAGGTTAGAATGAGGTTTGGAGAAAGCTCTGTTCGTTTTGAAGCCTCGGTCTTCATTCCAACCCTCTTAGACCCTGGCTGGGGCCTGGAAGAGGTCTGTGACTGTCCAAGATAGGAAAGCCCTTGGCAGGCTAGCTGCAGGCTTAATAAACAGTGACTCTTCTTACCAAATGCCCAGCTGGGTCACAAATGCCCCCAGAGTCCCCTTCAGCTTGACACGTGGGTCCTCTGGGGCCTGCACTGTAGAGCCTTCTGTGGTGACTTCCCTTCCCAGGGCAGGCCCCCCTGGGCACTGACTCAGGCTTCTCATTCTTTACTAGAAGTTCCGGATGAAGCAATGCAGGGGAGAGAATCACTGTTTCTACTCCCTAACTCTGCCCATGACTCATTATTCAGCACACACCAAATGGTTCCACATCCCCCTCCCGAGGAGGAGGCGCAGAGCCTGTTACATAAGCGGCAGTCTACAGCTGCTCTCGGCTAATTGAAAGTGAAGCCCTCTGACGAGAGGCCCCGCTGGGAGTGGCATGACTCTCTCCTCACCCCAGGATACCGATCTTTATGAGGAGAGGGCCCCCAAAGCCGGGTGTGCTGCAGGGGTTTGTTTTTTGCACAGTAGGCCTGATGTTTGCAATCGCTTGTATTTTCTGCCTTGTTAAGACACAGCCCTTCCATCGTGTCTCTGATGTTATCTCGGAACTGAGCTGCGTGAGGCAGAATCTGCCCAATGTGCTGAGCAGAGGAGGAAACGTGGCCTGGGGTTTCTGTGCCCAGAGACCCACCCAAGAAGGACCACCCAGGAGTGATCGTCTCAGGGAGAGGATTCTCTTGCATGAGCTGCTTTTGTGTAATAAGCTCAGCACTGTGATCGTAGAAAATCAAGCTAAATTGCAAAGCCCAGAGTAGAAGAGACAGTTGCTGGTCTCATTTAGGGAGAGAAGTGACTTGCAATTGCTCTTGGAATAAAACAGAGGGGCTGGAAGAGATCGTCTGTGGGCTCCACAGTCCTGTCTTCTTTCTCGGTCTGCATTACCAAGGAATTACTTTTCAGGAGTGGTGGGAAGCAAAACAAATTTTGAACATCCATTTCGGAACCTGTTTCACACAGAGAAGGCCTGCTTGTACAGAACGGGAAGTCTAAGCTGGTGGGGAGGAGGCTGTCTTTTTGAATGCCACCCCCCACCCCCAGTTCCAGGGGACTGGGAAGTGTGCTATGCCTGGTTCCCAGGGCAAGACCTCAACCCTCCTTAACTGGGCCTCATTATCTGCTTTGGCTGAGCTGGGAACAGCCGGCAGGGGATGGGTCACGGGCGAGGGAGCACACTGGCCTGCAGCTTGGCAGTGCTGCAGTCCCCAGGGGGAATGTTCCAGGAAATGTCCCCAATACCATAGAGACCTGAGATCCTGGAGAAGACTGGCTTAAGGAGCTCAGAAAGACCAGAAAAACTGGGACATTTTGGCAAGAAAAGGAGATAGAATGGCATTATTGGATTATTAGCTTGTGGTGGGCTGCCATGGTTGGGGGGACAGCCTTGATGTCCTCACTGAAGGTCACAGACATGGTATTGTGGGCTTCATTGTCCCTACCCCACCCCACCCCCTAAATTCACATGTTGAAGCGCTAATCTCCAGTAATACAGAACGTGACTGGATTTGGAGACAGGGCCTTTACAGAAGTGATCTAGCTAAAATGAGGTCATAAAGTGGGCTCTAATCTGACACGACCTGTGTCCTTATAAGGGAAGACCATGCAGAGACAAGGGGAAGAGGTGGCCATCCGCAAGCCTCAGAAAGTGGCTTCAGAAGAAACCAACCCTGCCAGCACCTTGATCTTGGACTCCTAGTCTCCAGGACTATGAGAAAACAAGTTTCTATTGTTTAATAAGCCACCCAGTATATACTACGTTGTCATGGCAGCCTGAGTTATCTCATACACACGATGACCCTGCAATTCCCCTAAATCTGGGGTGTTTAGCTTTTCTTTCTTTTCTTCTTCTTCTTCTTCTTTTTTTTTTTCTTTTGAGACAGAGTCTCACTTTGCCCCCCTGGGTAGACTGCCATGGCATCATAGCTTTCAGCAGCCTCAAACTCTTGGACTTAAGCAATTCTCTTTCCTCAGCCTCCCAGGTAGCTGGGACTATAGGTGCCCACCCAGGTAGGGGTGCTTGGGTTTTTCTTCCTAGCTCAAAACTTGTCTTTTTGTGTGTAGTTCTCAGAAGACAAGCTGGGGTATGCAGAGGGAGAGGTCTCTCCTCCCCCATCGGCATCGCTGGGGTGGGTGCACTTGGGAAGACTGGGATGCTGAATCTATTGAGAAAAATACAAAGAATTGTCAGCCCTGGTAAGGAGGAAGTAAGAGATCTCCTGAGGCCCTGGAAGGAGATGCGGATCCTTAGGCCTTCTGGGACATTTTAACCCAGCACTGTGGGAACAGGGTCCTCTACCCAAGGCGGGTGGCATTTTCCCTGAGCTCATTTTAGAGCCTGGAACCTGGCTCGGTCCCCGTCAGCCCCTGCTCAGTTAAGAAACCGCCAAAGGAGCAGTTTATCCATATACCTGGAGTGTATCAAGGGAAATTAACCTTGGGCTCTGGCTGAGAGGACCTCAGGGGACACTTTGGGAAGGAACCCTGCTACACGGTAGGAGATATGGGCTGTCAGCCGGGGTAGAGCTTAGTTTTGTGGTCTCTCTTCCACGAGGCAGGTATTGCCCACCAGGATCAACAGGGTGGACCCCTGAATAGACCCCGAATTGCCCACCAGAATCAACAGGACAGACCCCATGACCAGACACCCTGCCTCCATGACCACCACCAGATAAATGGCTGCAGCTCTACTCTCTTCTAACTTTCCAGAAATCTGGGATTTTAACCTGAGAGTCTGCTTTTGCCTCCTTTCCTCCTTTCCGAAAAGCCCGTTTTAATCCAGTGCTCTTTGCTTGCCAGCCGAGCTAACCATGACTGCTGGTGTCCCCCGCGTGGGCAGGGAAGGCAGGGTTCAAGCTGCCTTTCAAAGCTGCCCTGATTCTTTCTCCTTTCCGCAAAGCCACAGCCTCAGTGCACAGCAGACAATAGGGCAGTGCGGGCCAGCTTGCCCCCGGTCCCTCGGAGCCACTGCCCTGCACCCACTGCTCTTCCCTGGGGCTGTCAGGTGCGGGTGGGGCCTGAGAAAACCTTCGGCTTCCCCATTTCATCTGAGACTGAACTCAGAGAAGCATGAAGAAGGAGATGAAGCCCGCCAGCACCTTAGCAGCATGTGCCACCAGGCCATTCAGGGATGGAGTGTCCTTTAGAGGAAAAATTAAACCCTAAACCGAGAGGTATCGGCTAAATCCTGCCATGAATGCCTCATAAACTTGGAACTTCACCACCACCCTGAGAAGGCCGCGCTGTCCCCGGGCGGGCCTGGCCCTCCTCCAGGGCTTCGGTTGCAACGCTGGAAACTCCCTGACTTAAAACAATGTCTGGGTGTTTTCTGCCTCCTAGGAGCTCAGAGGGCGGGTTACAAGTTTAGTAAATTTGTTGTCTCAGTTGACTTCTCTCACTCTGCCTACTTGTGTGTGTCATCTGCCTCCGCCATCACGCCTACTGTCAACGTGCCGGCTCTGAAAGGCAGGGACACCCAGGAACTCAGTGAGCCTTGGAAGTGGTGGCTGCGTGTCTGCTGTCCACTGAATAGTTGTGTGCTTGGGTGCTGTGGAAGCAACGGCTGTGCCCTGAAATAAAATAGGACAAGCAGGTGGGTGTGTGGCTCACATGTGTCATCCTAGCATTCTGGGAGGCCCAAGGTGATGGATAGCTTGAGCTCAGTTCAAGACCAACCTGAGCAAGAGGTAGACCCCATCTTTACTAAAAATAGAAAAACTAGCTGGGAGTCCTGGTGGGTGGCTGTATCCCAGCTACTTGGGAGGCTGAGGCAAGTAGATCGCTTGAACCCAAGAGTTTGAGGTTGCTGTGGGCTGTGACACCACGCCACTCTAACTAGGGTGACAAAGTGATACTCTGTCTCAAAAAAAATTTTTTTTAAATAAATACAATACAATAAGACACAGCCCTGCTTTCTAGGGGTTGGGTGCCAGACAGAAGGCTCATCACCCCTTCAGGCGCCCATTTCTAAAGCTCATTTTCTTATTCTTCACCCTCTTCTTCCTCTTCCTCCGTCCACTCCCTCCTTTTTCCTCCTCTTCCAGCTCTTCCTTTCCTGGGCCAGAGCTAAGCGCACACAGCCAGCTGACCGCTTACACCCTCAGGGTCAAAGGAAGTGACTTGGAGATGTCTTTGAAGTGCTCTTCTCTTTCCAGCCCACTTCTCTCTGCTGAAGTTGGCCTTTAGGAGGAGACTAGGAACTTTATAAAGGAAAGAGAAGTCGATATGGGAACACTTCATGGAGAAGTATTCTCTAGCAGAGAAGGATACAAGTGACACAGAATCTCAGTGCTGTAAGTTTGTCCTTTCACTTTATAGATAAGAAAAATGAGACCCAAGAAGGTCAGTGACATAGGCAAGAAGAGAGAGAATCATCAGAGGATCAAGACTCAACCCTTCTTGTTTCTAAGTCAGTGATCCTAAGCCACTGCCGTCTAGACCCCAGACACACACGTGATTGGGAAGGTTATCCATGGGCTTACCCTCCAGCTTCCATGTTCCCCCGCAAGTTCTGCATCGTATCCCATTCCATCAAAGGACACTGCCCACAGATGTTGAAAGCTGCTGTCAACTGTGTCTCTGTACCTGAGCACGTGAGAATAGTGGGCCTGAGAGAGCCCTGAGTTAGGAGTTGTGGGTCCTGACCCAACTCCAGTGATCCTGCAACCTTGCAAAGGTGTTCAGCAGAATGATCTAGATCAGTGCTGCCCAGCAGGATTATAATTTAGCAAGCCATGAATGTGAGCCATGTGTAATTTTGAATTTTCTTGATAGACACATTTTATTTTATTTTATTTTATTTATTTGTAGTTTTGGCCAGGGCTGGGCTTGAACCTGCCATCCCCAGTATAGGGGGCCGGCACCCTACTCCTTGAGCCACAGGCGCTGCCCACTGATAGACACATTTTAAAAAGTAAAACCAAACAAGATGGATTAATTTTAATAATATATTTTATTATACATGATCTAGCCAAACTGTTATTCTTTTAACATGTCCTCAATAAAAATATATGTATTAATGAGATATTTTACTTTTCATTTTTTTTTTTTTTTAGTTCCAAGTCTTTGAAATTCTGTGTGTATTTTACACACTTACATCACACCTCAGTTCAGACCAACCATTTCAAATGCTTAGTGGCCCCATGGGATGGGGATGATCTGCTTTCCCATCTATAGAATGAGAGGAGAAGACTGTCAGGGGTTTTCAGACTGCCTCTGCTGAGAGTCCCAGGAACTCTTTGGAGGTGCCTTATCAAGTGTCTGTGTGTCTACATGTGTGTGCTCGTGTGTGATAGATTTGGGTCAAGTAGGTGGCCAGCTTTGGGTCCTCTACTTCACTTTCATGCCAATACTTCCCGAGTTAGGTGCTTTTTAAAAATTGGGCTTTGGTATGAGATTTTGTTGGAAGAAGACATTCCATGGCTAAATAAAGAAACGAAAAACCCTTGCACAGCATAACCTGTAATCTGCACTGATAGCTCTGGCCCAGATTCTAAAAGGCCAGAAAGAAATAAACGGTCACCTGCCAGGAAAGAGAAGGGTCAGGTGACAAGCATGGGCGTGGCCCCGTACTCCAGCTGGCTGTAAAAGACATTTGGTCCCATGGCTGTGGCCTGTAAACTAGGATGTCAGGCACAAACTGATACCCTCCCACCTAGTCAGATTAATGGATAACAGTTCCAGTTATCAGCCAGGCCTTTTCTGGTGGGCCCTAACCTTTTCTACAAGCCTGTGAACTCAAATAAAATCTTAAGCCCCCCAGCTGACTGAACAGATCCTGTCTGGGGCAAGGGGGACCACAGAAATACCCTAAAATTGAGTTGCTGGCTGTGAGAAGGGAGCTCAGACATGTCTCTTCCTGTCCCCCTCTCTTCTCAGAGATACTCTGTGTAACTTACTAACAGGCCTGAGGATATATAAGACAAAGCTTAAATCACAACTGCAGGTCATCAATTTACTTAACAGATCACTTGAGTCTGGGGTATGTGTCCAGTATATGTCCAATGGCTTGTCTCTGGTTAACAGGCTTCCTTACCTTAACTTAAATCATTCGAAGGCTTCAGATCAATGTTTTCAACCTTTTTTATCTCACAGCACACTTGAACATGTTATAGTTAAACTTCCACGGCACACTTAAATTATGTTGATAAAAAAAAAAATCAAACCAGTTAAAAAACACTATACTTTGAACTCCTTTTGAAAATACTTTAATGATCTTTAAATTTTTCATGGCACACCTAAGATCCTCCCATGAGACACTGGTTGAAAATCACTGCTATGGATAAAGCTTCATTTCTTTATCCAATCACAAATCACAGAATCTTCAAACCCAAGCAAGTAATCCCCTGCTTTAAGATGTCCTGCCTTTTCAGGCCACACCAATGTACATCTTCCAAGTATTGATTCATGAATTTACATATAATTATTCTTGTCTTCCTGAAATGTATAAAAATGCAAACAGTAAGTCAACCGTGGGGAGACCACTTCCTCAAAGCTTCTTAGGGGTGGCTCTCGGGGCCATGATCACACATCTTTGGCTCAGAATAAACCTCTTGGAATTACTTTACAGAGTTTGGGTTCTTTTCTGTGGACAGGCCAAAGTGTCTAGAATCTGGGCTGACTGATACACAGAGGGCACAAAGGGAGGGGCTTTCCAGAACACAGAGCCTTGGCTTTCTTGCCTCCTAAGCATCCTAGCTTGAGGAGACCCTGCCCATGGGGGCTCTGTATGTGGCTCCGAGAATTTTCCATACTCTCTTCATTTTCAGCTGTGACACACAAGTCAATACACACCGCAGCGGAACAGCTGCAAGACTCAGACAGCTATATCAGCAAAGGGTGCAGTTAGTCATTGGAGGGTATCATTAAATCCAGCTTCAAGCACAGCCGCCAGCACACCCACTCACTCCCCAGTGCCAACCCAGTGTGAAATGGCCCCCGTGGCTGCAGTTCCGTGGATCCCAACAGCTGAGGAAAGGCACACATTTTCGTTGGATTATTACCCTTCATTTAATGAGTTATTAAGCAGCCCCACTGCTTAGACACATGGTCCCTGCCATGCTGGAACTTTTAAAATGTATGACAAAATAAAGACGACCTCCTCGTCAGTTAGGGAAGGATTCCCAGAGAGTTAGAGAAGCTAGAGTTGAGCAAAAAAAATCACAGTCCTTGACACATGCACATTATCAGGGAGATGATTAAAAACGTAGCCTGCACATTCCCCATTTTCCAGCTCTTCCTTTATTTCCCTGTTTTGGTGGCATTTGGGTCTTTGGATTATGTGCTATGACACGATGATATGTAAGAAATATATATTTCAGTTTTCAGGCCGGAGCTCCTGAAACCCTTGGAATTTCCTAAGTGATAAGAGCAATAAAGGTCTCTTGTTATTCCTAACAGGCCCCTTACAACCACTCCTGAGTTTATATTGAGGGGGTGACTTTTGGAAAGCCCCAAAGCCTGGTTGCCCGAGATCTAACCGTGTGATTAGAGGACTAGAACTTTCAGCCCCACGCCACCCCAAACTCTGAGGAGGGAAGAAGGCTGGAGGTGGAGTCAATCACCAGTGACCCATGACTTAATCAATCTTGCCTACTCAACAAAGCCTCCAGAAATACTCAGAGGGATGGGGTTTGCGGACCTTCCAGGTTGCTGGACACATGGGGGGTCCAGAATGGTGGTGCACCCAGAGAGGGGATGAGAGAGTCACATCCACACCTTGCCTGGTGTATCTCTTTATCTGGCTGTTCAGTAATATCTTTACTATCCCCTTTGTAACAAATCAGTATTCTAGTAAATTTCTTGGTTTCTGGGAGCTGCTCTAGCAAATTGGCATCTGACGTTGGGGGCAGACCTGAGGGATTGTGCTCGTCACCTGTGGGGTCTGCCCTAACTTGGGTTAGTGCCAGGATTGTGTTGACCCTCTGGGACTCTGACTTGGTGTCCAGCAAATCTGAGAATTGCTTAGTTTGGGAAAAAACTTCACGGATTTTGGTAGCCAGAAATGAAGTATTGAGTGTTGGGAGAGCAGAGAGAAAAATAGTTTGTTCTGTCAATACAAGTTTAAACAGAAATCTTCCGAGGGAGCGCTCGATGTTTCTGCAGGTAAAAGGAAAGACACCGCCTAAGTGGCTTGCAACATACCATTAATAATGATAGTCCTTTCAGCTGCCAGACACAGACCTGTGCACACACTGTGACATGTTGCTTCATTTAATTGCGCAATACCTTTCATCGGTAGCTGGTCATTTATAGAAGAAGAAAACGTCTCCATGAGGATAGGAGATGTTCCCAACATCTCAAACTCAATCTAGCAGAACTGGGATTCTAGCTTAAGTTTAAGGGATGTGCCACAGCCCTGGCACTTATGTAGCCTTATGGGAACATTCTCTTGCCATCCTAGGAGTGGCCTAATCCTTGAGCTTCTTTTTTTTTTTTTTTGAGACAGAGTTTTATTATGTCGCCCTTGGTAGAGTGCCAAGGCATCACAGCTCACAGCAACCTCAAACTCTTGGGTTTAAGTGAGCCTCAGCCTCCCGAGTAGCTGGGACTACAGGCACCCACCACAATGCCCAGCTATTTTTATGTTGTTGTTGTAGTTGTCATTGTTGTTTAGCAGGCCTGGCCAGGTTCGAACCCACCAACCCTGGTGTATGTGGCTGGCACCCTAACCACTGAGCTACAGGTGCTGAACCAATCCTTGGGTTTCTAAAAAGAAAATTCTACAGAAATTCTTGGGCCCTAGTAGTAAAAGAGAGGACAAGTTAGTATTACATATTTCTGTTTGGTATTTGTTAATTTGGGAGGGATTATGAATTCAATGATGTATGCTTTGCTTTCAAAGACACAGAGAAGCCCCATAATTGTAAAGTAAGTATTATTGGTCTGGAGCAGCCCCTCCCCTCCAGTGGGAGGCCCCTGTCCTCCTTTCTAAGAACAACCATCTCTCCAGTACCACTTTCTTGATTCCTACTAAAGGCCCAGTCTCATGTCTTATTTCCATAGGGGGGGGAAAAATGGGACAAGTAGTTTGAAGAATTATTTTTCTGATATCTGGATTTAATTATATTAAATCTTGCAAAGCTTTTCAAATTAATTACATTCAGTTTTACATTTAATCCATTAATTTTTTTGAAAAAAAAATAAGAGAAAATAAAATTTAAATTTCCCAGAAAAAAAAACTGAGCCAAGGCATCAGGACCTGAGGGATCTTCCTCTGGGCCGTCTCACAACTCAGACATCCTCTGATACAAATGCGTTAATCAAGCAAACCAGCAGAAAAGCACCCGGGTTTCTAAGCATTTGTATTTTAATAGGGGCCCTTTGAAAACTCAATTTTTCTGGACCCAAGTACTGAGACCAAAGTGAAAGAATGACCTATGATTGGGCCGATGTCTGTGTGACAGTCCCCCTTTTCCTAGATGTTCATTTCACATTTTCTCCTCAAAACTCCAATACTTCTGATCTCCTCTCTCACCTCATGACCGTTTTCCTATTTCACTGAGAGATAGGAGGAATCAGAAGGGAACCTCTATAGTGTCAACCACGCCTCTGCACACAACAGCAGCAACCACATGCATGCCGCCCTCTCTCTCCGTACTGAGGAAGAGGGGTCCCTGCTGCTGTCCTGCTGTCCGCTCCGTCATCCTCTCCCCACCGCTCATTGACATCACTTCATCTCCTTTCTCCTGAATCAATATATTTCTCCGTTTCTATTAAATCATTTCCATCAGTGTATACATATTCACTCGTTTTTAAAACAAAAGTTCCAGCACTCATTTTAAAACAAAACCATCTCTTGCCCCTATATCCTTCTCTGGCTGCTGCCATATTTCTCTGTTCTTTTTTATATTAGTTAAGTATAAAATATCCAATTTCCTTAAGAGTTTGATGGTGAATATCTCTGGCCTTTCACTTTGACACTTCTTGTTTTATTTTTATTGTGAACGTACATCCTCACTCTTTCAAATGTGTGTTTTGGCTTGTGATTATCATTCAAAAAATTTTTAGAGCAATTTTTATGAAACCGTGGGTAGGTCAAATACTCATGTTATTTTTGAAGCTGAGTTCCATCATGGAACCAAGGCCATACAGACAGCTCAAAATATGTGGCTAATGAATGCACAGTAGGTCAATGGTTTGAGACGCTGCATTCTGGTGATTTTAATCTTGACAATGAGCCATGTGGGGGACCTGAGACCAAGGTGGATAATGATGAGCTAAAAACTATAGTGAAACCAAATCCATCTCAATCTATGAGTGAATGAGGTCGGCAAGGTTTGACGTTACTTTTCCAACAATATTGGATCACTTGAAACACATCAGCAAGGTAAAGAAGCTGGATAGATGGGTTCCGCATGAATTAAACAATCATCAAAAGAGAATGGTCTGGAATCTTGCCTTTCTTTATTGTCATATTGTCACGACATAAAGGCAAACTATTTCTATATCGTATTGTTATGTGTGATGAAAAATGGATTCTTCTTGACAATTACACACATTCAGCACAATGAGTGGATAAAGAGGAGGTACTGAAACACAGTTCAAAATTGAATATTCATCAAAAAAAACTAGTAGTGTCTGTTTGGTGGTCCAGTGCTGGTATCATCCACTACAGCTTCATGAAACCTGCTCAGTAGATCATGGCGCATGTCTACAGCAACTAGCTGGATGAAATGATGAGGATGCTTGAGATTAGGCAGCCAAGACTGGTCAATAGAGACAAGCCAATTCTCTTGCAAGACAACACTTGATCATATGTCATACAACCTGACTCAAATGACAGAGGTTGACTTAGAAATGCTCTGTCACCCAGACCTTGCACCAGGTGACTACCACTTCTTCTAGGCATTGGTCCACTTGTAAGTAGAAATACTCAGTTCCCAACAACCTGTGGAAAATGTCTTTCATGATTTAATTACTACTTTCTCTCCAGACGTCTTTGCTGCAGGTATAAACAAGCTGCTGTGAAGACAGCAAAACTGTGTTGATAGTTTAGGTGCCTATTTTGATTAATTGCACTGTTTCTTATTTGAGATACAATAATCTGAACGTTTGATTCAAAAATCAGACATTTCATATTTTCAAAAGAGTTATCTTTACTCACCATCTTTTATCCTCCTTCCATTTCTTGAACCCACTGTCTCAAGTATTTGTCTGTATCATTTGGCTCTTTTCAAAGTAATCAGTAAATACATTTTTAATCCTCTCTCCCCTGACCCACCTATAGCATTTAACACAGTTGCTTACAGCCTCCTCCCAAGTTTATTCTCTCGGCTTCTAGGATCCCAAGCTCTAGTCCTCTGTCTTTTCTGATAGTTTGTCCTCATGTCCTTATATTTAAACATGTCATGACTCAACCTTGGTCTTTGGTCCTCTTCTCTGCTTTATCTGTATTCCCTTGGAGAGCTCAGCCAGTTTCACGGTGTTAAATACCATCTTTTTACCACTGAGTGTACGTCTCCAGCCCAGACCACTCTCCTTAAGTCCAGACTTTAACCAGCCTCCTGCTTGACATCTCAACATGGTTGCTCCATCTCACGTGTACCATCAACCTAGTATATCAACTCGAACCTCCTCTTTACACTGCCTTCCTTTGCTAAGTAAATGTAAACTTTATTCTCCCAGCTTCTCAGAGCCAAAACCTTGAAGGCAGGAAAGTGAGGATAAAAATAGTACCTATCTTCTAGGACTGTTGCAGAGATTCAATGAGTCAATATTTGTCAAGAGCTTGGAACGGTGCCTGGCATATAATTAGTACTACATAAACTTGTGCTAAATGATTAAAATAAATAATCACTTTTGGCTCCTCTCTTTCTCTCACACCCTGTATCCAATTATCAGCTAATCTTCTTGGCTCTTCTTTAAAAATGTATACAAAATATGGTCACTTCTCATCTACTCCATTGCTAGAGCCCTAATCTAAGCCACTATCACCTCTTGCCTGGATGGCTGCAATGGCGACTCAATTGGTCTCCTTTCCACCTCTGTCCTGCTAGTTAACCTCAACCCAGCAACCAGAGTAATCCCTTTAAAATAGAAGTCAGATCGTGTTGCTTTTTTGCTCAAAATCCTTCAACAGCTACCTCCAAAGTTCCTCTGCCTCTCTGATCTCACTTCTACCGGGTACCGTCATGCTCTGCTGAAACTACACTCCTTCCCTCCTTTCTCCTGCTTGAAGGTACCAAGAATGCTCTTCCTGTAGTACTTTGTATTTTCTATTCTCTCTTTGCCCAAGTCAGCTGCACAATTTCCTCCCTCATTTCCTTCAGACGCACTCAAAACTCACCTTGTTAGAAAAGCCTTGGCTGCCCATCCACTCCCCACACAGTGGTACCCGCCACCTCCACCGTTCCCATTTTCTCCTTTTGAGGACTTTCTAATGCTTTCACAGACTACGTTTCAATATTTATTTGTTAATTTATTTTTCTCCTAACCACAATGTCAGCCCTACAGAGGCAGAGACTTTGTTTTGTACACTGCCGTATCTCCAATACCTAGAACAATGCTTGGCAGAGAGCAGACACTGAATGAATGTTATTTGAAGAATTAATAAATGAAGCCCCATTACTTGTATAGCTGCCCACATGTTTCCCCATAAAATTGCCTTTTGTGGGCATATAGCCTAAGGAATCCACATTTCAGGAAAATTCTGAACCATAAGATACTGTATATTGAACTTTTCCTGAGGAAGAGAAAAAAATAGATTTATTCTATGAAATGTGAGTTAAAGTTGTCTAATTAATTATATTTGATAAAGACTCTGTGGACCAATGACCTTTTTACATCTTGTGTCTCCCTGTCTCAAACTAACCCCAAAGTCCTTCTGGACAGCAACAAAGCTGCACATCCTATAAGTACCACCTGGTGGCCGAAGGATACAGTGTGAGCAAAGACACAGAGATGAGAAAGCTGCTTTTAGAAAAATAAGTAGTTAAAAGATAATTTGTGGAAAGGACATATAACAACTTGAATGCCAGGCTATCGTCCATATAGTCCATGGAACATGATTGGTTTTTTGAGCTCAGTTGAGTAATTTACTACAAATTTATTAATCCTAATGAGAACAGCTTCTTCTGATAGGAATGAAGTATCTTAACCATTTTCATCTGTTAGAATAGCTGTACTGAAGTATAATTTACATACAATAAAATTCACCTATTTTAAGTATACAGTTAAATGATTGTAGTAAATTTAGAGAATTGCGCAAATATTGCCAAATCCACAGGTTGGAGAAGTTTCCTTCTATTCCTGATTTGCTAAAATTTTTAAATCATAATCGGGTGTCAGGTCTTGTCAAATGCTTTTTTTGTATCTATTGAGATGATCATGTGGTTTTGTCCTTTATATTAAGTTGATTTTCAGATCTTAAACCAACTTTGCCTTCTTGGGGTAAATCCTACTTTGTCTTGAATTTGAGATTTTATATGTTGCTATATTTAATTTGCTAATATTGTGGTGGTGGTTATTGTGTCTATGTTCATGGAAGTTATTATTCTATAAGCTCCTTCTCTTGTGATGTGTCTGTCTGGCTTTGGTATTAGAGTTAATACTGACCTCTCTGAATGAGTTGAGAAATGTTCCCTCCTTTGCTTTCTGAAAGAATTTCTGAAGGACTTGTATTATTTCTTTAAAGATTAGGTAGTATTGACCAATGACATTATCTGGATCTGGACTTGTCTTTGTGGAAAGATATTAATTAATTTGTTATAGGTTTACTCTTATATTTTGTCAAATTTGGTAAGTTGCAACTTTTTGGAAATTTGTTAACTTCATATAAGTTGCCTAAGTTATTAGTATAAAGTTATCCATAATATCCCCTTATAATTCTTTTAGCTTATGCAGAGTTGGTAGTGTGATTCCCTACTACATCTCTGATCTTCATAATTTATGTCTTGTCTCTCTCTCTCTCTCTCTTTTTTTTTCTTGGTCAGTCTAGCTAACAGTTTGTCAATTTTCTTGATCACTAAAAGAAAACTGCTTTTCTTTTTCTACTTTCTTAAAGTGAAATCTTAGATTATCAATTTGAAGCTTTCTTCTTTTCTAATATAGGCATCTGAAATTATGAATTTCCCTCTAAATGCTGCATTAATTACATCCCTTAAATTTTGGCATGGTATGCTTTGGATTCATTTGGTTAAAATATTTTATAATTTTCTTTGTGATTCCTGTTTTGATCTATGGGTTAGTTAGAAGAGTGTTTTTAAATTTTCCAATATTTGGGAATTTCACAGATTTATTCCTGTTGTTAATTTTTAATTCTGTTGTGATTAGAGAGCATACTTTCTATGATCTTAATCCTCTTAAATTTACTGAGACTCGTTTTACTAATTCTCTTTCAATTCTGTTAGATTTGTTGCATGTATTTTCAGATTCTGTTGTTAGGCACATTTACATTTATAATTGTTATATCTTCCTCATGTGGTGACCCTGAAGTCTCGCTAGTTTTCATTTTGAAGATTATATTGTCCCAACTTACTAGCCATTACCTCAACTTTTTCACAAGTCAATCAGGGTTAATAATATGGGTGGGGTTCAGCACACACAACCCCAAAATGACAGTAGGAGACCAGAATATGCCACCCCCAAATAAGTTTCTTTATTTTGAGCTTGTTATTTGGAAAGCTGAAGACCTGGGATTAGCCTCTTTTGTTGAAATTTATTCTAGAGATTTACTCACTTCTCTGGATCTCCTCCATGCACAGATGAGGGCTATGTGTACATATTAATAAACTTATGTTTATGTTTCCCTTGTTAATATGTCATTTGTTATAGGCAGTTCCAATGAAGAATTATTAAGGTTATGGAGAAACTTATTTTTTCCCTTACAATATCCACTATGTCAGACCATTGTAAAAATAAGTAAAATGGGAAAATTTTAGCACATTGCTAAGCAGGTGGCAGATATTAATTACATGTTAACCCTTTTCCTATCTCTCCTTCTCTTTATATAATGAGATGTGAGTATGAAGTTGGCTTTGAAAACAATTCTAAAAAGAACAGTTTCCAGCATTACCTTGGTTTACAGTAAATATTGTTACACCCCATAGGAAAATGGCGTGAAGGGCATCAGGCAAGCTGGGAGCCAGGGGCATGGCTTTATTTTTCATCACTATAAGCTGCTGGAGAGCAAACAGTATATCACTTTATTAGTTTCTGTATAGTTTTTGCACACTGTGTCACTCAATAAATACAAAATCAATACACTAAACTTTCTTGGGCAACTCATAAGTTATCTAAGTCTTGCTAGAGGTATTTCTCTTCAAGTGATAAAACTAAAAAGAAAGGGAGGAAGTTTTTACTACATAAGTTAAGAAAATTAAAAATTAAAATGAAATAGCAGTTACCCTCCCAGAAAGGAGTAGAGGGTAAGGATGGAGGTGGGGGGCAATGAGGGCTCCTGAGTGCTGGCAATGCATGTTTTAAAACCAGTATTTGTTATCGGTGTATTCGTTTTACTATTATTAGTTAAAAGGAACATTTCATTCAACATGCTTCTTCTTGGTGCTTTATATTCTAGTTTAAAATAAATAATTATCTTTGAATAGGTTAATTAACCCGAAGAGTAATTTGCTGCAGTCCTTGACTAATAATGAATATAGCTCCCTCTTAGTAAGAGTTTACTATGTAGCAGGTACTCTGCACGAAGCTTCCTTTATACACACTATCTCGTTTAATTTGCCATGGATAGAATTACTAGGTATGTACTGTCACCATCATTCTAAAGATGCAGAAAGTTAATTGTTTGCCTAAGCTCTTGCAGTGAGGGAATGATGGAGGTAGGGTTAGAATTCAGGAGGCTGGCTCGGCGCCTGTGGCTCAATCAGCTAAGGCATCATCCATGTACAACTAAGGTGGTGGGTTCGAATCCCCAGCCCGGCCTGCCAAACAACAATGATGGCTGCAACCAAAAAATGGCCGGGCGTTGTGGCGGGCGCCTGTGGTCCCAGCTACTTGGGAGGCGGAGGCAGGAAACTCGCTTGAGCCCAGGAGTTGGAGGTTGCTATTAGCTGTGATGCCATGGCACTCTACCCAGGGGGACTGCTTGAGGCTCCGTCTCAAAAAAAAAAAAAAAAAAAAAAGAATTCAGGAGGCTTTGCCTTCAAAGCTGGTCCTCTTCCTCAGGGACTATACTAATCTATAATTATCATACTGGCAGGACTTCCAACGAAGTGTACTTTATGCAACTACATTGGTTTATTTTTGCTGATAAATAGAAAAAAAAAAGTGTTCAAATATTTACCAGAAAGCCTCAGGTTGACTGCCATTTCACATCTTCAAGAATTAGTCCAGATTGGAGCTGAGGGATATCTCTGGAGAGAAAGTAGATTCTTGAAAGTTTTGAACTAAGAAAATACTAGAAAATTTTTAAGTATTATGAAAGAATTTGGGTTTTGTTAGGAAAATTAAAAATCTATATGCAAAAGTTATCATCCAGTCCAACATAAACTAACATATGGCAAATTTTTGAGAACTGATGAGGTATAAGAAAAGATAGCATCCATTTGACTTTGGTGCCGGAAACATTCTCCTTCAAATAGCCCAGAACTCATGACATTGGACCTAAAGATAAGGAGACTTAATACCAACATGCTATTTGGCACTGTTGTAAAATAATATTTACTTAGTTCTATTTAAGTAAATGCAATTTACTGGTTTTCTCATTTTAGGATAAAGCGATAGTCTTATTGCATAATTATTATGTGCTAGTCATACTTCTGCCCACTTTCCATTTATTTATTTCTTTATTTATTTTCATTTATTTCTCACATTATTATGAGGTAGAACTGATTTTTCTTTCTCTGTAATACAAAGAAATCAAGTGACAGATTACATCACTTGCCTACATTTCATTAGCTAATGTTGAGTAGAACCAAGTTCAAAAAAAGCCAATCTGCTACAGACCCTGTTCTCATAACCACCACACTACCATATGATAGAGCAGAATGTAAATGTTATTAACGCTGAAAACCTGAAAGTAAGTGTGTGGGTAGAAACCAGGACTCAGGAAAGAGAGAAACGTGAAGAACCAGTGGGGTCACCGTGTCCTCATCTTGCTTGGTTAGTATTTTAGTTTTCTCTTGCTGCATAACAAATTACCACAAACTCAGCAGCCTGAAACAACACCAATTTATTATCTCACGGTTTTTGTAGGTCAGAAGTCTTGGCATGCATGAGCCAGCTGGGTTTTCTACTCAATCTCACCGCACTGAAATCAAGGAGTCACCAGGGCTGCAATCTAGTCTCCGTCTAGGGTCCTCTTTTCTGCCCACTGGGTGCAGCAGATTTACGTTCCTGGTAGTTGTAGGATTGGAATATTCCACTCGCAGTTCACCATGTGGCTGTTTGCTTCCCTCCAGGCCCATGCAAGAGGATTGTCTTCTTGTACATGACTCAACTGATTAGGTCAGGCCCACCCAGGATGTCTCCTTTTGATGAACCCAGACTGAACAGATCCATGACAGGTCATGCTCACACTTCAAGGAAGGGGATTTTTGTGGAGATACATCCAAGGGATAGAAATCTTGGTAGAGGGGGCATTGTAGAATCCTGCCTACTAGTTAGGAATCAGAAAAATAGCTTCCAAAGTTGACAGATGAGAAATATATGGTGATATTATTTAAAATGAATATTAAATAAGTAAACATGAAGACACATCATGACACCTAATTATAAGATGATGACAAAAAAGAAAATGTGTAATATAACTACTAAGTATTGGAGGGGAAGAAAAGAGAGGGAATGTAGGAAGATGAAAATGGGCTAAACTGGTACTTCTCAGCCCTAATTTCACAGCAGAATCATCTGAATATTGTGAAAATAACTGATAGTTAGGCCCATCCAGGAAAAATTAAGTCAGAATCTAGACAGAACAGTTGTAGATAGGTCTGAAAAGCTCTCAGGTGATTTAATATGCAGCCAGGTAGAAAACCCTGGTTTGGGTTTTGTTTTTCCTTAAAGTTGATAAAGTAATAGAGGTATAATAATCCTGTTATTCAGCGTTGTGGACATAATTATGAGAAGCACTGTGTCAGAAAGGGTTAATGTGGCTGCCTCAGAGGAGACATGGGGCTCAGAGCAGAATTTGCCAGTTAGCGCTCAGTCTATACCTGCCTGTACTATTTGATTTTTTCCTTTTTATCATCTGCACTTACTGTGTTGACTTATAAAAAGTGTTTCCAAGTTTATAGACCTTTCTACAAGTGCAGAGTCAATGCTTCCTGTACGGTTGGTACCACCTGACCTGCTATCACCTGTGTTTTATTGAAGAAGTCTAGTGCACTAAACTGAATGAAAAAAGGACGGTGGTTTAGTCCTTTGATGCAGAAATGCAGATAATTTCAATAGTGCCTTGTTAAAAAAAAAAAAAAACCTACCTCCTTCCAGCCACATTTACTTCCTGTGGGAGCATTAATTCAGAATAGCTTTTGTATTTGTTTCCTCAGGCTGCTATAAACAAATTACCACAAACTGGGTGGCTCAAAACAACAGAGATTTATTCTCTAACAGGTTGGGGTCCAGAGTCTGAAATCAGTTTCAACATCCCATAAGCAAGGTGTGGGTGGGAAGGGATGCAGTCCTGCCAAAGGCCGAGGGGAGAATCGGTCCTTGCCTCTTGTAGTTCCTGATGGCTGCCAGCGTGCCTTGGCTCGTGGCCACGTTGCCTTCTCCTTTTGTGTGTCAAACTTTCCTCAGTATCTCTCTTATCAGGTTATATGCAGCTGCATTTAGAGCCCACCCAGATAATCCAGGATAACCCCCTCACCTGAAGATCTTTAATCCTGGTTTAGCACCCATAGCTCAGTGAGTAGGGTGCCAACCACATACACCGAAGGTGGTGAGTTCGAGCCCAGCCCAGGCCTGCTAAACAACAATGACAACTGCAACCAAAAAAAAAAAAAAAAAAATGGCTGGGCGTTGTGGCAGGTGCCTGTGGTCCCAGCTACTCAGGAGCCTGAGATAAGAGAATCACTTGAGCCCAGGAGTTTGAGGTTGCTGCGAGCTGTGACACCATGGCACTCTACCAAGGGCGACATAATGAGACTGCCTCAAAATATATATATCTTTAATCCTGTCTGTAAAGTCTCTTTTTGCCATACATGGTAACATTTACAGGATCCAAGGAATAGAATGTGGATATTGATGCAGGAATAATATTTAGTCTACCATACTTTCATTTTTCAAGATGATTAATCGTTAAGCTAGATTCCAAAGCCTGTCCAAAATATCTCTGAAGTGAAAATGAAATTTTAAAATCTGCTTTATGAAGTGTATTAATGTACATAGTTACCATTCAATAAAATTAAAAAAATAAAATAAAATAAAATCTGCTTTATTTAGGGCTCTGGAACCATGAGAGTAAAACATACGATGATTGGCGATGCCCACGTTTTTCAGAGTTCAATATTCTATTTTGCTTATTTATAGTACCTTTTACTATTTTTACATATACTCTCTAGATTTTATTTAATGTTTGTCTTCTTCTTTTTTCCTCTTAAAATACTTTATGTTTCATAGTATCTTTAAGTTGGCAAACGATAAATATACTGAACTGAATAAAAATATGTCTACCAGCAATTTATATATTCTTTGTTAATAACTGCTTCTTTTCAAGTCCATCATCGTTTTTTTCAACACTAACTTTGTTTTCTTAAAAAGGTATTTGCCTTTTGTACATATTTGCTTTAAACAGCAAGAAACTGTGGATATGAAGTCTCTGTTTACTTGTAGTCTGAGAGAATGCCTCTAATTCCTAGGTGTTGAAAACTCCATCCTTTTACAAAAATAATATTAGGAGATTTTAGCAGTATTAGACATACTCAAGAGTTCGTAATAAAAATCATCCTCCTTTTTCGCTCAGGTTTTTCTCTCCTTCTCCTAAAGGTATTAAGAGAAAAAAGAAGCAAGAAAGGGAAGGGGAGAAGGAGGGAAGGAAAAGGAAAGGAAGACAAGAAAGAGAGTCACATAGAAAACAAGTATTTGAAGGCATTTCAGAGGTCAACAACCAAAACGTGTACTTGCTCCAAATGTTTTCATTCATTGGGCCTTCCAGGGCGGTGCAGTGGTGTTTTGGGACAAAGGGAGACCACTGTGGTTAAACAAGCAGGGAAAACTGAGGGTTCTTGTCTGGATCTCAGAGGGAGGCCTGGTGCCCTGTGCAAATATGGATAAACCACACCACTTGTAAATTACTGGGTTTTGGTTCCTTAAACCAAGCTGAGACTTCTCCGGGGCTTACTGAGAAAGCCATCCAGCTTGTTCTTCCCTGTCATGACCCTGTTCTGATCATGATAAAATGTCTTCAAGGATGGCTTCAAAAGGTCGACACCCGGCATGACTTGTGTGTGGATGGTACTGTTTCATTTCAGGAATTTTCTAAAAGGGCTTCAGAGAAACACCTGCCCTATTTTCCAATCAAGGGCTTCCTTTTATACTTCTGAGAACGTGCTCATCCTTCTCCTGATCAAATGTGAATAATCAGTTATAAAAACATGAAGTATTTTCACAGCCCAAACTGTGAAAGTGTACAAGTGTGTGCCATCTTTCCAGAGTGCACATCTTCCCAACCACACGTCTCCCTGTGTGTGTGTGTGTGTATGTTAATATGCACATGTCCCCCAATGGGAAGCAAAGCGGGTAAACTCCATGTCATACCACTGCTCACAAATTCCCCAATGGCTCCCTAACTTCTCACAGTGGCCTGTGAGCCTTCGGAAACTGCAAATGATCACTCCTTCTCGTGTTGGGGCAGCCTGCCCTCAGACACTCTGGTCAAATACCCTTGCCTTCTTTCTGGTGCTCTGATTTTCTACCCTCTTTCTTGGGCAGTGGCATCTGCTATTCCTTCAGTTTGCAAAGCTTCCCCCGGCCCCTCAGATTATTGCCTGGCTCTCTCAGATCATTCAGGTTCCAGATCAAACGGCAAATCCTGCCACCAGGAGCTTCGCTGTTCTTTGTAACACTTGCCTGCCATCTAAAATATTTTTGTTTTGTTTTTTTTGCTCATCTTTTCATTGTCTGTCTCTGCCACTTGCGGGTAAGCATGTCTTGTCTGTTTTATCGATCTCTAGATATGCAGTCCCTCAAACGGTGACTAGCACAGAGGAAACTTTACATGGCCTTTCCCTCTTGTCCTCAGTTTTTCACCCTTTGAACAAGTGATAATAAAAGGTACCTCGTGGCAGAAGATCAGGGAAGGGTTTGGAGTGCCAGGATCTTGACACAGCCTTGGGAATGAGGCATGAGAGCTAATACCTCCCTCTCTCCACCACGTTCCACCTGCCCACCCCAACCTCAGCTGGCATAGCACAGCTGAGAAACATATTGGTCCCCTCATCCCTCGACCTACACTTTGACTCTAGAGCAAGCATGTCAGTAACTGAATGATCCAGGAGCTGTTGGCCTGTCTAACGGACGTGCTCCAGGCCCAGCATGATTAAACACGCTGGGAAGATGGCACACACTTCTACAGCCACAGTGCAGATGTTCTGCCCTGTCCATGCCCTGGAAGGACCTGATTTGGTGAGTCACTCCAGGTGAGGGGAAAGTGAGGCCCAGAGGAGGCTGCAGCCAGCCCTGTGTTTTTCTTGCCGCAGAGGAGAGTTGAAATGGAATCTCCCAGCTCAATACAAGTGGGAGTTGGGGAGCAGTGATAGCGCCGGTCCTGTCTCTGGTAGGCTGAATTACTTTCATCATTGCCCCATTTGAGCTAGGTTAAAAGCAGATTGATTGTTGTTGGGGCTGGTTTTTCTTTTTTAATCTTTCTTCTCCTTTCAGTAGGTATCTCAAAGTTTAGAAATTGATATAACTTAAAGTTAATGAAAAGAACGTTCCAGCAGCCACATCGTATTTCATGCCACTCTCCCCCTCGCCTGGGTGGGGCCTCTGCCCACTCCTCTGGCTTGCTGTGGTGTTGCCAAGGGCACTGCTCAGAACAGAGGAGACGGTTCCGAGGCCATGGCAGGCTTCCCCGGGCTGATTTCACATTAGTCACTTACCAAGATAAGCTGGAGCCAGGTCCTTTTTTCCAGTTGAGCAGGTGAAGAATGATTGTAACTGTTCTGGCGGCATGACCGATGATGGCGCTGACTTCCTCTACCTACTGACTCCCTAGTCCAGCGGTTTGTAGCTTTGCGTTGAATAGCTGCTCGCTCCTTCCAATGTGGCTGGGAGGAGTAAGACCTGAGTGTTTTGGGAGGAGTTTCCACAATTAACCAAGTTATCCCCTCGCCGTGGGTATTGCATGTGTGCACTGGTGGGCATATAAAAGACACACGCACAATTTCAGAAACAGGGGAAGCTTCCCTTGCAGCAGGATTTTGTGAGCATGACTGGGGACTCTCTATTTTTCTTCTATTTTTCTTCCCACCTAAAATGGCCTTCAGAACCCATAAGTGTGCAGCTAATGAATTTGCCCCTGGAAATTTTCTCTAGATTCCATTCTCTACTTTCTACCTTTTCCACGTGTGCCAGTAATCATGAGATACCTCCTGCAGCCCTGCTAAAGACAAAAGATGGACACAGAACGGGAAGGACTGAGGATCTGATGGAGAACAGACATGGTTTTCATTACTTGCCCACTGGACCTTTTGATGCAGCTCTGAAATCCTGGGGCTCTTTAAAAGTGCCAGCATGTGGCTGCCAGAGATCCAGTCCAGCTTTGACAGGGATGTCACCAAAGGCATGGGGGAGGTGATGGGGCAATAGGGGCATTCGGAGCAGAGTCTAAAAGCCAATCCCGCTTCTGAAGCCTTGGAATTGGTGGGACTGCCGTTCCCTGCCACAGATCTGATGCCACCGTGAGGAAGCCCAGAGCATGCTAGCTTCAGAGAAAGCTTGTTTCGTTAGCCAGAAACTAGACTTTAATTTAAAAGTCCGAAGTCTACCAGAGATTTTTCTAAGAAGGCATCCTCTGGAAATTTCTCCCTACTTTGAAGGCTCACTGTGAGTATGTATGCTTTAATGGTCCAAGCTGGGTTTAAATAATGTAGGACAAAGGATTCCTCCTGCCTACATCAAGTCCTAACGGTGCTGTTTTCCTGAGCACCTGGTCAAACATAATAAAATAACCCCTCTCCTTTTCCATCTCTGGCCCATATTTTCAGATTCATGGATGAGCTGGGAAACAGGGCTGATAACAGGTAATGATAATGATAAGCACAGATTGAGCCTTCAGAATGTCCCAGGCACTCTTCCCAGCACATGACAGACATTAATTCCTGCAAGCCTCACAATGGCCCTGGGAGGTGGGTGTTCTTCTTACCCCCATTTTATGGATAAGGGAACTTAGGTATAGATTCATAAAGGGGTTTGTCCAAATGTGTACAGAGCTGGTCAATGGGAGCAAAACCTAGAGCTGGACGCTGGGCAATCGGACTGGTCTGGTCTGTTTTTAACCACTGAACCACACTGAAGCAGACAGGAAGTTCCTTTGGGACTGCAGTCACCAGTGTTATATAATCAACACCAAGGGCACATTCTCAAAGACAGAGGCTGTTCGGTCTGCTCCTTCATCCTTCCTAGTCACACTTACAGCCACCCTCTTCAAGTGGACTCTTGGGTCCCCTCAAATCACCCTTTCCTTTCCTTCACTCATGAGTCACTGAGGTTGGGAAAAGATGCATAACTTTTATATCACTTTACTTCTTTCATTCTAAAAAAAAAAAAAAAAGAAGAAGAAGAAGAAAAAGAACCTGCTGGGATATATTAGCAAAATTAATGCAGAGGTTTTTTTTTTTTTTTTTCCCCCTTGTCCTAGAAAAAAAATCTTGCTGAGCCTCCTTGAGAATATGGAGCAGGGTTTTCAAACTTGCTGGAATTAGAGTTTGTGTAATTGCAAAGCCCAATCCAACAGCGAGATTTAAAAAACCATAAGGTAAAGGGTAAAGAAGAAAGGGAGAGAGGACAAAACTTGCACCAGTTTTAAGCTAAGAGTTTATGCTAGAAAGGAAAGCTAGAGAAAGGTTTGAGCTGAGCGACCTTGAGCAAGTCATTTAACCTCAACTGACCTCAGTCTTCCCATCTGTAAAATGGGGGAGCTGGGTTAGAGGCATTCCTTCTAACTCTACCACAATGATTTTAAGATAAGAAGTAACTCTGGAAGAGAAAGAGGCGAGAGTAACTAAAAGCTGTAATAACATTGTCTTTTCCCTTTTTACATTTTTCTTACTATAAAGAAGAAAAACAAGTATAAGAAAAAGTAACAAGAGCCAAGATTTAAAACTTAAAAATAGAAAAGATTTCTCCCCTGTGCTTCATGTCAAGGTCCATAGCTTGGGAAACAATGACCAGTGGTAGAGTGTAACTCCCCCAGATGGGAGTGTTATCTGGGGGCAGAAGGAAAGGAGTCCTATTGCTAAAATACATACTAAAATCCAGTCATTTCATAAAAGCCCTCCCTGAAGCCTAATTCCTCTTACAAAAGAACGTGTGAAGCTTCAGCAAGTCCCAGATTTCTGCAGAGCACAGTGTGAATACCTTGGTGCTTATCTTTAAGGAACCTCACGTGTTCACTCTGACCTCCAACTCTTTTTTAACCAGAAACTGCTGTGTTCTAGGAATAACGAATATAAAACTCTGCAGCAGATATCCAAAAGTTTTCCTGCTCTTATCTCCTTGGTCCCTTTCCCTGATGTTAGTTCTTCCTCTTCTGCATTGGTGGGGAGGAGGAGGGAGTGGAGGAAGAGAAGAAACTTGGGACAGGAAGGGAGGTGGTTTGGGATCCAGTGTGGTGATGACCGTGTCCTCTTTTGACCTCAAGATCCACTGCTGTTGCTGCAGCGGATGTGGCTTGGGGTGTCTGCTCCTGGCCAGAGCAGATCCCATGACATTTCTCCCAAAGGCAAGGAAGGCATCTTTCCCCCAGCAAGCTAGTTTGCTCACGTCTGTGCTTCATGTCTATTTTTAATTCACCAACATGCTGTGAATCTAAATCTCATCTATCTTAGCTCTTCAGAGTACCCGAGATGTCAATTCATGGAGCTCTGCATTTAGGTCTGAGCAGAGTAGGCTTTCGTTTTAAGCCTACTTCTGGCACCAACCCACGGGGCCTCCTGCAGGCAAGGTGGCCTGGTAAGAACAACTTTGGAAAAGGCCTCTGAAGATTTTTGTCTCTTGGATTCCAGGGCTGACCTTGACTATCTGGACATGGATCTGTAAAATTTACAGCTTGCTATTGTAGTGTCACCTAAAGGTCCTTACCAGGACTTTGCCAAAGTCCTCTCCCTATATGGAACCTGGGTTATGATGCTGGGCAGGGCTCAGGGACAGAGCTGAGGATAGTAGGAAGAAAATAACTCCGCCAGCTGTGTTTGAAGAAAAAAATCATAGGTATCTTTGTAAACGCTGCATCCATAAACCCATCCTACCATGTTTCCAAAGCAAACGTGGTAGGATTGTCTTTCCCAAAATATGCTGCCTATTACTACACTGTACAAGCTTGTGTTACTTATGTCCTCTCTTGAAAGGCTATGTGAGCTATTTACTATAATCTGAAGTCACCTGCATCTACTGGAGTAGGGGAGGGGCCTACAGGATGGCTCTGGGCTCTATAAGTCTGGCCCTAGCGTCCTTCCCCAGGGCAATAAGCCTCAGCCTCCCAGACACCAGGCCTTGGACACTCTGATCCAGTTTGCTCACTGAGCAGAAAGCACGGCTGGGAAAGGAACACAAGCACATCACCTGCATTGCACTTTCCATTGTTTTCCGGAGGGCAGAGAGATCGCTGTTTTGCACTTAGGCTCCAGAAGATAGAAATTATTAACTTGTGTTTCTGCAGAGTGTTTTGCTCTAGGAATTTTGAGCACTACCACTCTTTTCCTGATTCCCTGAGGTGCCTGTGACTATTTTTGGACAGTTTATCACTGTTGTTGTTGCCATCATCACCATCATCACCACCATTGTCATCAAACACACACATAGCACTGACTATAGGCACCATTCTATTACATAAAATAATCATTCATTCATTCTTCACAAAGCCCCTCTTCATTTTTCTTCACGTAGAGAGACCGAGGCAGGGAGGCACAAAGACATTAGATGGGTTGTCCAAGGCCACACCGGAATTCAAAGCCAGGCAGGCTGGATCCAGAATCACACTTTAATGACCATGCTACACGGCCTCTCGTATACATAGAGTCACTGAATTCAAGTGCTCCTTACCATATCATTCTGGGATTTCCCAAGTCTGGCTAAAGAGGACTGTGCTTTGCATATTATTTTCGTGTACTTAAAATATGTAGACTATTCTTAAGGAATTTTTTACTTTAAATTTGATTTTTATTGTGACTTTAAAGGGATAATTCATCGATATTCCAAATTATACTCCTTTCTTCGGTTCCTCAACTTCCTTCCTTTTAACACTTTCTCCAAAATTCCCCAAACCAAAACTATTTTTAGAGCTAGAAGAGGCTGACGAACAAACAAGAAGGGACAGTGACACCATTAGAAGTCATTGTGGGCTTGATAAATTCCCATGATTTCCACTTGGAAGAATTTTTTTCTTATAAATTTTGGGCAGGATCTGAATGAAGGCATCCCATAGACAGGGTTATATACTATTTTATGACTACCTTTAGAAAAGATGGTTTGATGTGCTCAGAAATAGGAGTTCTACAAGACCCTTTGGTAATTTCTTTCTTTTCTTACACATTTGTCCTTAGGAACTTCTTCCTAATGTCTATTCCAAATCCTTCCACCGTAGCCAATTAGTGTAGGAAAAAAATGTGTTTGTAATGACACTCCCATGAGCTATGCTGAGCATTGCCTTTTGAATTCTTATCCTTGCAGTATAAATAGTTCCCACCCATATTTGGATGGGGATTGTATTCAACTGAAATGGAAGTAATCCAGTTTTCTTATCGAGGTGAACCTGAACTTCACCGTGTCTTCCTGGAAATAAGAAATCAAAAGAAATAGGGTGGTTTTTTTTTTTTCCACATTAATTTAAAGTTGGGGGGGGGTTAAATTATGTGTCCTAAAATTTATAATGGAGACAAGTAAGTCCTTCAAGAAGCTTGGGCCCAAAGACTGAAGGAGTCTTCAGTAATCTTTGGGGAAATTCCTCTTTCAGAGTCAGAATGGAAAGCCCCTTCTCCACTCTGCTATTTGAAATGCAGTGAGCTGAATATGATAAGAGCTACATTTGCACACAAAAGGCAGCACAACACCGTTTTTTTTTGTTTTTGTTTTTTTTTTTGCTCAGTTTGGCAGCTGCTGTCCCGTGATCCATGCATTGAACTTGGTGGAATGTCACCTGATGTGCAGGTGCTAAGGGAAATGGGAGGGAAAGTCATGGCACGGGAGACACCCCCTCACCTTTTCTCAAGGGAGGCTTCAAAGGCAATTGGAGATGGCTGCACCTCACCAAGTTCAGGGACTTTTTGTGAAAGCTTTGCTGAGGACTCACATGCCACTGAGCAGGGAAAGAAATGTGCCTCCACCTGAAACTGGTCACGTAGCCAGTCCCAGATGAGAGATGTCTGCTGCAGAAGGAAATAAGCAAGGGCCTAGTGGGATCCTTGAAAGACTATGAGGTCCATGGGGAGAGAGCTGGCTGGAGCAGGCTGTCCCCTCTCCCTCTCTCTCTCTCTCTCTCTCTCCAGCTTTTCTCCCCAGGGCTGCTCTGGCAGCAGAACCAGATGGAAATGTCACCTAACACAGAGTGTTTTATTGGTCCTATACCCCTGCCTGAAACAGTGAAAACTCCTTGGCAACACCATGCAGAGGTTCTTTTCATTTTTAATTGAATCCTAAGAGGTATATATTTTTTTCTAAAGGTACCCACTTAAAATAATTACTAGAATTCCCAACAGAGCTAATCAGAGATTCATAGAAAATAAAAATGGAGGAGAAGACCTTACCCAATGGGTTTCTGTCATTCTGCTCAGAAAGCTCTTGCAGTTCAGGGCAGTGATCATGGTCCTTGGCATCGTGACCTATTAATAGGAACCTTGATATAAATCCCTGCCCAGTGAGATAAGAGAAACTGATTTCATTGCCTGCATATCTCTTCTCTGATGACCAGACACCTTCTATTTTCATCAGCTGTTTATCAAAATCAGATTAGTAAAGAGAATAATCAGATCAGAATTGTTTAGGCCTGTCTCAATCTTGAATTACAAATGACTTTCATGTGTTGCTGGAGCAAAGTACTGTGACCTATAGATGAACCAGCCTTTGTGTCTCCTACACCTTGTGCTGAACTTGTAACTCCCCAAAGACCACAGTCATTAAGTCTCATTGTTGATTATTGATCTAAGTGAGATAGGTGAGGCAAGTTCCCTGGGTGCTGCGGATATGTGGGTAATAGATTCCATCTCTGTGATAAGTCGCAAGTCACTAATGGGTTATTCTGAGTCCTCTCCAGTAGAAGACAATGGAGCATTTAGTAGGTTGTGCAGTTACGTAAGACCTCTTTCCAAACAAAGAGGAGGCAGGACATCCAGCCAAAGGGCTGAGCACAGGAGGCTGTGTGGTCTGGTGGTTCCAGGGAAAGACGTGGGGCCAGGGCTTCCTGGGTTCAGCTACCAGCCGAGACTCTGACTCAGGAGGGGGTCAGAGCCAAGTCTCTTGGCTTGAAGCAGACAGACTGTAAAACCAGCAGAGAGAAAACCACAGGTCTGTGCTCAAGGACTCTGGGGGAAAAACACATTTTGGAAATTAAAAAAAAAAAAAAGAAAAGATCACCCTGGTAAGTTACAATTTGGGACTTTTTCAATAAGAAATGAGCATTTTTCCTGCTTATTGGCTGACATGTCCTCCTCTGGGCAGCAATGTGAACCAAGCCAGTGTTTGAGGGTGTTCTGTGTGGGATGAATAGAGAAGCCCAGGGGTCTGAGCAGAGTCAGTCAACCTTGGTGAGTTGTCACAAGCAATGCTCAGGGAGCCGGGCACTGGGGACAAAGAGGTTCTGCATGAATTCTTCCCTTTTACTCATCCTGTCTTCCACAATAAAATGCTCTCTGAAGTCGTGGGAGGAAAAAATCCTTCCCTCTGACTCCTGTGGAGACCTCCCTTCAGCCAGTCTAAGCAGAGAGATGCTGAGATGTCGCCAGCAGCCTGCTGACCCACACAGCTCCCAGGCTACAATCAGAGCTGGGGCTGAGGGACAGTGTTCTCCAAGTCCCATCACCTCTGAGACACAGATACTTCTGGTCAGACAGAGTAGGTGGCTGCCTACATGGTTGGCTTTGAAGAACTGCTGGGCAGTCCCCACTCCCTGGCACCAGGCCTCATTTCTCTAGATCTAAAAGGTTTTCTAATCTTCAGAAATGGCCTGTTAAAATGAAGACAATGTTTATGGGGACCTCTGGATTCACTACTAGCTCTTGAGTTCACAATACCTTAGTAGAGTCTCCTACAGATGGGACAGGATGATGGAGGAGCAGATTAGGAAAAAAGGTTAGGGCTCAGCGCCTGTGGCTCAATCAGCTAAGGTGCCAGCCACGTACACCTAAGGTGGTGGGTTCAAATCCCCAGCCCAGGCCCGCCAGACAACAATGATGTCTGCAACCAAAAAAAAAAAAATGGCCGGGCATTGCGGCAGGCGCCTGTGGTCCCAGCTACTTGGGAGGCGGAGGCAGGAGACTCGCTTGAGCCCAGGAGTTGGAGGTTGCTATGAGCTGTGATGCCATGGCACTCTACCCAGGGGGACAGCTTGAGGCTCCGTCTCAAAAAAAAAAGAAA